>ML379050.1:24107-99721 GCA_005239525.1 Nicotiana knightiana | reverse complement strand
TCTTGCCTAACCTTGTGTGGGGGAACTACCCCTTAGGGTTGAGTCTTCTTTGTTGATTGTAGTACGTGTATACGAGGTGAAAAGTGCGTACTTGGACTTATTTGCTAATAGATTGGCCTTTTAGGATTCGTAGATTCTTATGTTACCTGTGTATGAGTTGTAATTGTTACGTTTGAATCCTTGGTTTTTAATTTCATCCTTTCCTGCTTAGATTAGAATTACTTTCTANTTGAGTCGATTATGTCTAGATACGATTGATTTGGAGTCGAGTTCGTAAGGAAAGCGGTGCTAGATGCTTGATTTGGATTCTTGGAGTCGAGGTAAGTATCTTGCCTAACCTTGTGTGGGGGAACTACCCCTTAGGGTTGAGTCTTCTTTGTTGATTGTAGTACGTGTATACGAGGTGAAAAGTGCGTACTTGGACTTATTTGCTAATAGATTGGCCTTTTAGGATTCGTAGATTCTTATGTTACCTGTGTATGAGTTGTAATTGTTACGTTTGAATCCTTGGTTTTTAATTTCATCCTTTCCTGCTTAGATTAGAATTACTTTCTATTGGATTCCTTTGTTGGATATTTGATCTTAATTGACTTAATTGAATATCTTACCGCTCTTATCTTCATGCTATACTTGCTTCCTAAAACTGCCAAATTGACTATACCAGTGTTATCTAGCTTTATATCTGTTTAGTTGTAGTTAGAATATCTGTTCGTTGGTGTCACGCATGCCCGTGAGTCTTACATTGTGCTTTATATGATTTTTCCCTTATGTGCTACTTGTACCTAGTTGATAAACATTTATGTGGTTGGTGTTTTTCTTGATGTTGCCTATTATTGGGCCCTTGTTTGAGCTGAGATTTATTTCGTAAAGTTAATTGTTTAGGTGAGATTGGTTATAGATGTTTCCCTTGCCGGGATGATGTTGTTTTTATTGTTGACTCCCTTGCCGGGATGAAATGATTTCTATTGTTGTTTACACTGTTAATGATATGGTTTGCGTTGTTGATTCCCTTGCCGGGATGATGTAACTTATGGTTCTTATTGTTGATTTCCGGTTGCTGTGATTTATGGTTCTTATTCTTTATTTTCCTTGTTAAATTGTTGTTTATGTTATTTACTTATTGCACGAGGGGACATTCCGTGCTGAGTGTTTGTGAGGTTATGCACAAGGGGACATTCCGTGCTGAGTGTTCGTGAGGTATGCACGAGGGGACATTCCGTGGTGAGTGTTTATTTATTTATTGCACGAGGGGACATTCCGTGACGAGTGATTGCGAGGTTATGCACGAGGGGACATTCTGTGCTGAGTGTTTATGCATTATTATTTCCATTGTTCCTGTTTGCTATTTACTGCACTTGTTTTGGTGAGGATGAGAGTAAAGCACGAAGGGTGATGCCGTACACTTGTCTTTGCATTTTATTCCATTGTTCTAAATTTGGATATTCCTACTGATCTCTTACTGCATTTATTGGCAAGATTTGATATTCCTTCTGTACTGCATGGCAAATTTCTGAGTTTCGAACTGAGTTCCGATGGATAAATCTTGAGGAGATTTCGATCAAGGGATCTTATTGAAAAGTATTATTGAAAAAGCAATGGTTTTGAAATGATTATATTTGAATGACTTTTACATCGAAGGTATATTTGAAAAGCACTAGTCTTGCCTAAAATGATATTTGGAAGTCATTTATTGGGAAAGCATCCTTGGAAAGTTTCGTATTTTGAAAGAAAACTATGTTTTACGTAATTCTCTCTACTAAGTATACTTATATCTACTTTTGGAGAAAGTATGTTTTCAAAGGAAACTCTTCCATACAAAAAGTGATTTTATTTGCAAAAGGTTTTTCATATGAACTGCTGTTTAAAGATTTCTACCAGTTACGGATTTTAATGGCTAAGGCCCGATGTGAACAAACCTACGTAGGGTTGAGTTATTGGTGTTCTCTATAGTATTGTGTTTCCTTTCGGTTTGGCTTATTTTGTTGTCCATCTTTCTGTGTATTTTTGTGTTGTTTCATGATTGATTTCTGTAATTTCCTTCCGATTTATAATATCATGGTTGTAAATTATTTCGTGAAGTCTTAGATAGATGTAACGTTCGGTCATTACTATATTCATGTCATTTATTTTGTGGATCAGTGGTGTCTTGACTAGTCCTCGTCACTACTCCACCGAGGTTAGTCTTGATACTTATTGGGCACCGCTGTGGTGTGCTCATACTACACTTCTGCATATTTTTGTGTGCAGATCCAGGTATATACTGTAGTAGCTGTATGGATGATTGTCGAGGAGACTCAAGGTAACCTGCTGCTGTGTTCGTAGGCGTCGAAGTCACCTTCTTTGTATTTATTATTCATACACTCTTGTATTTATTTCCAAATAGTTGTACTTAGAAGTTGTAGAAGATTCGTAGAGCTTATGACTTGCACTACCGGTTTTGGAAAAGTTGGTACATTCTGTTGAGATTTTATATCAAGACTGTTAGTTTTCCTTTATTTATTGTTGTTATTCAGTAACTGCTAGGCTTACCTAGTCCCTAAGACTAGGTGCCATCACGATACCCAACGAAGGTAAATTGGGTCGTGACAGTGCAGTTGGTTTGCTAATTATAGTTTAATTTAATCATTTATGGGATTGTAGTTATTTCTTATATTTGGATTTGATATATGGCAAGTGGTTTTAGAGAATCAACTATGTAACGACCCGACCAGTCGTTTTGCCTGCTAAAATCACGTACCTCTAAATAAGACTTCTCTTACTTACTTTTACTGATTTATGACTTGCGGGATGGTTAGTTCAGGATTGGAAAGAATTCGGGTTGAAATCAGAACGCATGATTCCTTAAGGTTGGCTTAAAAGGCCAAGTTTGACTTCGCTCAACATTTTGAGTAAACAACTTCAGATTTGGGATTTGACGGTTCCAATAGGTTTGAATGATAATTTCAGACTTGGGCGTATGCTCGAATCGGGTTTTGGATGACTCGGGAGTGGTTTGGCGCCTAATAGTGAAAGTTGGTTATTGAATGTTTTAGAAGTTCTTTAAATTTGGTTTGGAACCTATTTTGATGATATTGAGGTCCAAATGGAATTCCTAGACTAGAAATAGTTCTGTAATGTCATTTAAGACTTGCACGCAAAATTTGGTGTCCTTCCGAGTTCATTTGATAGGAATCGTACGAATGGAAGTCTTTTGGGAGTTTTTGAATTTCATGAGTCATGCGTTTTGGCGTCCGATTCATAGTTTTGAAGTTGTTTTTATGTTTTGAGCGCTCGAGCGAGTTTATATGAAGTCATTAGACTCATGTGGGTAGTTGGTGTGGAGGCCGAGGGCTCGGGTGAGTTTCGGATGTGTGGAAGGGGGTGAGTGTGATGACCCAAAAGTTCATCTCGTATATTCTAGCTAATTCTGTGTTCTGAGATCGTGAAAACCTCCTTCTATCTTACCTCGATTTATGTGCACATCCTGGGCATGTAACCGGGAATCCTTTATGTGAAAAACTGATAAAAATGATAATTTTGTATTAGAAAATTGAATAAAGTTGACTTCGGTCAATAGTTTTGGTAAACGGACCCGGACCCGTGATTTGACGGTCCTGAAGGGTCCGTAGGAAAATATGGGACTTGGGCGTATGCCCGAAATCGAATTCCGAGGTCCCAAGTCCGAGAAATAAATTTTTAAAGAAAATTATTTTCTGAAAAATATAAAGGCTTTTGAAAATGAAATTTGATGTGAAACCTGTGTTATCGGGCCTGTATTATGTTTCCAGAGCCCGGAACAGGTTCAATACGGTTATTATGTGTTATTTGTGAAATTTAGTAAGAAACGGACTTGGTTTGACGTGTTTCGGATGAAAAAATGGGAAATTGGAAAGTTTATGAAGTTTTGAAATATTTCATTAATTTTGAGGTTTAATTCGATGTTTTTATGTTAGTTTGGTGATTTTATTACACGAATAATTCCGTAGGATGTATTTGAGGTTGTGTGCATATTTGGTTTTGAGCCCCGAGGGCTCGGGTGAGTTTCGGGTCGGTGTCGGAGTGCAAAACTTAGAAAAATCTGGTGTAAAATGAGTTTTCTGATGTCTGGTGTGTTACACTATGCGATCGCATAGGTATAGTTGCGATCGCATAGTAGTGTGAGTGGGGGGGGGGCTGGGTAGTACCCTGTGCGGTCGCACCTCCTGATACACGATCGCAGTGCTTGGGGTCCAGTCCTCTATGCGATCGCATACACCCCTCCGCGATTGCATAGTACCTTTTTGGCCAGCAACATTTTTCTTCTATGCGATCGCATCCTTGTGTCCGCGATCGCAATTCTCTAAATCACTGGGCATAATATAAACTTCCAAAAATCGGGGTTTCACCATTTTTGATATATTTTGACTTCTACAACTCGGTTTTGGGCGATTCTTTGAGGGTTTTTCACACAAATCGAATGGGTAAGTGTTCTTCCACTAGAATTAATTATATTTCATGAATTAGTTCTTGTTTTCATCATTTAATTTGTGTTTTGGGTTGAGGAAATTGTGGGGTTTGAAAGAAAATTTCTAAAATGAAAAATCATGTTTTGAAGGACCAAATGGTATCGGAATTTGATAAATTTAGTATGGTTGAAATCATATCGGAATGGGTAATCGGATTTTATAAAATTTGTCGGGCTCCGAGGTGCAAGCCCGGGGGTCGACTTTTGGGTCGATTTTTTTAAATTTACAAAGATTGAAACTTTATTATTCGGAATCGTTCCTTATATGTTTTATATGTATTTTGAAGTTGTTTTAGTTGATTTTGAGCCGTCCGGAGGCCTTCCCGCCCGAGAAGTCTATTTTTGATTACCGGGTTGTCGTCTTTGAGGTAAGTATCTTGCCTAACCTTGTGTGGGGGAACTACCCCTTAGGATTGAGTCTTCCTTGATGATTGTAGTCCGAGTATGCGAGGTGACGAGTGTATACTCAGACTTATTTGCAATTAGAATGCCCTTTTAGGATTCGTAGGTTCTTATATTACCTGTGTATGATTTGTAATTGTTACATTTGAATCCTTAGTTGTTAATTTCATCCCTTCCTGTTTAAATTAGAATTACTTATTTTTTTGATTCCTTCATTGGCTATTTGACTTTACTTGACTTAACTGAATATTATACTTCTCTTATAATCATGCTATATTTTCTTCCTAGCTTGCCTAATTGACTATAATTAGTGTCATCTAGCCTTATAGTTGACTAGCCGTAGTTGGAACATCTATTCGTTGGAGTCAAGCATGCCCGTGAGTCTTACATTGTGATTTATATGACTATTACCCTAAGTGCTACTTAGATCTAGTTGTTGTTGATACCCAATTTATCCTCAAAATTAGTTTAAACTTGCCTATATACCTTCAAAATCAGTTTTTATAACAATTGTTGTTTTTCTATAATTTTCCCCATATTATTAATTTACCCGGTGTTTTATCTCTAATAATTGATAATAAATTGTATTACAAATAATTTTCAAAACATTTCGTGATTTAATATATCATTTTTGGTCTTATGAAGACCGAATTTATTTCACAAACTAGCCGAATTAACACTATTTGACTATAATTGCAATAACTTTGCAATTATAGCCTAATTACTTATTTCTATGTTAATTTTGCCCAATAATTAGTCATTTATATTTTTAATACTAATTAATCATTTTAGCTTAATCTATTAATCATCAATTTTATTTTTTATAATTATTAGCCATTTTTATAAAATATTTATCTACTTCTAATTGGGTATTTAACTTATAGCCATTTTTAATTCCAATTTCAGTCTTATTTACCCAAACCTATAGCCCAACCAAATTGACCCAACAACCCAAGTCCCAAGTCCTAAGTACCCGACCCAACCCCCATACTTGATCTGAACCGTTGATCATACGAGATCAACGGTCCAGATTCAAGTTACCATAATTAATTCAACCAAACCCCCCAATCGACCCCTCATTTCCCAAGCCATGCCTCTCTCTATCCCTCTCTGTTACTCTCTAGCTCTCTCTAGAATCTTCCTTGGCTTCTCTCCTCCGATGGATTCTGTTCACCTTCTCCGGCTGGTTCTCTCACCGGAAGCTATGGTTCTTCACCACCTCTTGGTTACCTACCCACTTTGCACCGGTCCAGTGATACTCTGGGGCTTTCAGGTGAACCTGGAGCGGTACAACTCATCTCCCATGGTCCCATGCCACTTTCCGGCCTCCCCGGCCATCTGAGTAAGGATTACAACCTGTTCCGACTTAGGCCAGTGCCGTCTTTGAGGTTCCTCCTACTTCTCTGGGTTCCAAGAAACCCTAACCCTATGTATTTCGATTTATTCTAAATTTACTTTAGATCTATAGTATTATGAAGTTTCTTTCTATGTCTTTCTCTGAAAACTTTCATCTTTAAACGATCTTTCAATTTTAAAATGAGGGTTTCACAAACCCCTTTCAAAAATCGATTTTCCTTTTACCTCTGCTTTAATGTTATTCTATGCATTTCTCGGTTAACACGATTGATTCAAAGCTTCTTACTGAAAACCCCAATTTTTTAGGGTTTTAGTTCGTCTTATTTGCTATGTTTGGCCAATCTGTACACTTCTTCTAGACTTCTATGTGCTCTATGTTTCTTACTCTAATTCATGGTTAGGGTTCCTGAATCTCTACTATTCCTCTCGCTTAGGGTTTCTCTGAACTCTGGTGCTGATTATTGTTTAATAGATCTGATTATTGATTTAATGGTTGTTTATCTGATACTCTCTACTGACTCTGTGTATCTCTTTGCATAGTTGTGATATTTTCCTCGAACCTATGATTTTGTATGTTCCGTACTGATTTTTTGAACTGTTTCCTTGATTGTGGGATGCTTTTCTTGATTATGCCTGATTCCGTGTGATTTCAATTACATTCGAGATTTCCTCGACTAATTTTCATAATCAAACTCATACTTTGCTTTGTGAATATGCTATCAGTTTTTTAGTGTGTAATTTCCTTAATTATGTGTTATGAACCTGGTCTTTATTACATACTCCATGTTTTTACTACCCTTATTATAGTAAAATCACTCTAGTTGATTCCTTCCCCTGATTTAACTCTGATTGGCCCATTTGAACTTGACTCCCTAAATAAAGGGAGTCCGGGCCTTTAATTGATACTGATTGGTTATTATTTCCATAATAATGTTAGACTAGTTACTCCTTACCTTATTTTCTTTACTCGTTTTCAGAATTATAAATACCCTACTCTCTTTAGCATAAGACACCAAGAGATACACGAACACATACACACAAAATAACATTCATATTGATCAACTCTCACTTACTTTGCTGCATATTCTCTCTTGTTCCTCTGGCTACTCAGTCGGCTGAAAGCCAGGACTGAGTAACTTATTGCTGCTCTATTGCTCTGCGTACTACTGTCCTATTGCTCCACTTCTCTGCACCTTGATGTTATATTCTTACTCTTAACTGATATGTTTATAGTTTAAGTTTATAGCATCCAATTCAATGTGTTTCTCTTTGTACTAAGGTTCCTGTTCTTCCTCTTATGCTCTTATTTGTGGTTTTGCTGCTTGCCTTGTAGCTAGTATATTTACTTTGTCTATGTGAACTCTCTTTCCCTTCTATGTTTAGCATGCCTACTTGTCTATGTGATTCCCCTTTCCCTTTAGTCTAATATGTCTATTGCTTTTCCTTGTATGATCCATCATGAATCTGCCTGACTCCCAACACTATGAGCATGTACCCCCTAATACTTAGTTGTTATGTAAATCCTAATCCTGGACCTAATATGTGACTCTGTTTGACACCCCCTCAATCTAATGTTGTTAGATTCCTGGCATGAACATTCTGCGATAACTAGGTTGTGATTGTTTAAACCCTATAGCACTATCCTGAGTACTATTTGTGTGCAAGTCTGCTTCTACTATGTGACTTATTTGTCCCCTAGTTCCCCTATCCCTGTTTGTGTTTGCTTCCTAAACCATGTATGTTCTGAGTTTCTGATTGTCCTGATTCTTTCTTCTTCAAACCAGTTTTCATAAAACAAACTCTCATGTTGTTCTCTGAAGCTATTTTCAAAACAGTTATTTCAAAAGCTACTTTTCAAACTTAACTCTTTTAAACTATAGTCACATCTCATTACTCTTAGTTCTAAGTTCAGCCCCCTTCGTGTGAGCACTGCCTTGGGGACCATTTGAGTACCCATTGAACTTTGAGACACAAGGTTGGCATTCCACACTGCACTTACTCATTCCTGGCTAGGGTACTTGGGTGTGAGCACTGCCTGGGATCCTCTGAGATCCTTAGGAACTCTGACACACCTGGGTTATAAAAGGTCATGGCATATGGCATTGTTGGATCCGAGGATTTGAGCTTATTGTTAGGCTCCCTATAGTGTAACCTCTTAATTTCCTTATTTACTTATGAGATTTGTGCAATGCTGGTCTGTAATAATTAATTGTAAAATTAAAAAAAGACGATTATGGGCTGGATAGTGAAATAGGCGGGGTTATGCATGCTTAGTATAATTACGGGTAGAAACCATGATATAGGATTTATTTTGTATATGTGTGCAATAGTCACCATGCTTAGGAATACTTGCCATGCATGCATTAGAGAACATGTTTTAGGCCCGTTTATCTCAACATCTTTGCCATACTCATGCCTCACTTAGATCCTGTTCGTAGTTAAATAACTATAAAAATGGTTGTTATGTTACTGTTTATGCATCTTCGCAATCACTATGTCTATAAATCCCGTTTTAGGTTTAAAAAATATTAATCGTCAATATTTGCATTAGAGACCATGTTACCTTAGGAATTCAGTCTAATCATGCTCATATTACTATGCCGAACTCATGTGTTAAGGACATACTGCTATTTGCATTAAAAATCATGTGCCAGGTTCAACAACTTAACTATGCTTCTGTATTTTCTTTTTCGAGTCAAAAAGATGTGTAATAAGTAAACTCCGCCCTAAAAAATAAAGATTCCGATTTTCTGAAAACGTTTTGGGCATTTAGAAAAGCATGCGTAGGTTTACATCATTCTACACCCTATATGCATTTAGATATCCTGTTTTGTAGGACACTGCATTCACATTAGTTTAAATACCCACTCTTTTACCACGACTAAGTCTAAACAGGATAACTGCAGTATTTTTAACCCGCCTAGGCAAGCCTTAGGAAAGCCTTAGGCATTAAGTTTATTATAACTGGAAAAACTGTCTCTTTGTATTGTTTGGCTAATTACATATCAGAACTCATAGCCTAAAACTTGTAAAAAGACCTCTTCTGAAACTCAGCAATCAGACTGTCCTTCTGTAGTATTCTTACTTAGACATCATGCTTTAGGTCCTGAAGCTAGAGACTTTACTTGTGTTTTAGTCGTGCTATTTATGTGTATAATTTGGGGAGGAATATCTGAGCCTCATATCTGCCTCTATATGTTTCCCTGTATTTTCAATCCTAATTGTTTTGTTTGTCGTTTAGAATTTTGCCGTTTAAACCTAGGGATTCAGCCTAGTACTCACCCTCTAGGAATAGTAGTCCCTAACTTCCTCCAGTCTTGATAAGATGGGACGGGTAATAGCATACAATAGAATTTGTGAGCAACACACGTTTTAATTACCTTCACGGGGTAGGAAGGGTATAATATGGATATGATGACCGGTGCGCTAATACCACGTGTATCCCCTCTCTGAGGAGTGATTGTCGGGTATTGCATTGATGTGATCTGTATTACTTTAAACCTAGGACATTTTCTCAAATGTTTACTTTTAATTTCTTTTTCAAACTTTCAATAAAACTCCAATACTTGTTTGAAATCCCCTCTTATGTGAGCCTTGCTTGTTATTTGTTCATTGTCCGAATTCACGAAACCATTTGGCCGGGACCTACAGTTGTGGATCCTGAGGGGTGCCTAACACCTTCCCCTTGGGATAACTTCAAGCCCTTACCCAATCTCTGGTAATGCAAACTAGTTCATGAGTTAACTACTCAAGTGCCTTAACGCACCATAAAAATCGTTAGGTGGAGACTCTTCCTTTAAACTTCTTCCTTCAAAAGGATTTTGTCCAAAATGTCAAGAACCAGATCTCCGCACCTAAGTTTTTGGGGGCGAGGAAAGAAAGGGGGCGCGACAGCATGGCGACTCTGCTGGGGATTATAGGCTTTTACCATTTCAAATTGTTTCGTGAATTATGCCTTTATTTTAAGTACTTGCACCCTTTCCTATTCCCTTTGCATGTAATTAATTATTTCCTTTGAGTATTTATTTCCAAACGTAACTGATATGTCTCTTTGTTTCCTTTTTGTAACTGCTTTAAATCATTATTACTGTTTTTACCGCTTCTTTAACGTGCAAATACGTGATAACTTGTTTCAAATACTTATTGCATAAATCATGCTCAATAATCATATCCCACTCGTTCCAAACAAAATACTATAGCAATGCTTGATGAGTGGTTGCTCCCTTCCTATATTATCACCCCTAAATTTGGAAAGGCTTATTAGCGGTAAAACCATTCGATCAGCGGTGCAGTCGACGGTTCCGTGCCTTTCCCCTTTGAGTTGTCCGCTCAAAGGTACAAGTCTAAAACCCCATAGAAACCTTACTCTGTCGTACTGTTGCATGCATCATGGTCATACCTAGTCAAAGCTAAAGTGCTGTCCGCACAATAGCTTTTAAGATAGCCTTATCCAAAAGTCCACCCGGTTTCCCTGAACCCAAACGGACGCCCTCACGTTCTGTGCATTTATGTGGAGAACTAAATGCATCTGCTAATTATTGACGTTAAATAGTCGAGTCCGGTGGGGGTAAGGGCCTAACCTATTTGTATTGCAGAAAAAAAATGAGGCACGAAGTCCCCAGATGCAGCATGGTCTCCAACATCCACCCAAAATTGCTTAGTTGGTGGGAGGATTTACACTCTAGAGACAAAGCTATCGTCAGGAAACATTTGGGTAATCTACCATCACTTCTAGAAATCCAGCCTAACAAAATAATAGTAGAGGCCGCTACCCTGTTCTGGGATCACGAAAGATCTGTGTTCCGCTTTGGGAGCATCGAACTGGCACTTTTGATAGAAGAGATAGGGGGTTGGCTAACCTAGTATGGGAAACTCCGGGGTTGCTGATTCCTGAGAACCACACAGGCAGAAGTTTCCTCAAAATGATGGGTCTGAAAAAGGACGCGGAGTTGGTATGTCTGGAGGATTCGTATATTCCTTTTGATTACCTATACAAACTGTATGGCTATAGCAAATCATACCATACCTACCATGACGAGTTTTCTATCACCTCTATGGGACACGTCCATCGCCGAGTGCTCGTGTTTATGGTATGCTTTTTGGGATTGATCGTGTTCCCGATGAATAAAGAAAGGATCCATACCAGGCTAGACATGGTAACTAAGACCGTAATGGAAGGGTTAAATGGGCAATATTTCAGCATTGTGCCCATGATCGTTGCAAATATGTGCCGGGCTTTAGAAAAATGTCAACAAGGAGAAAAACATTTCGAAGGTTGCAATCTGTTACTCCAACTCTGGCTTGTAGAACATCTCCAAAAAGGGGAATATCGACAGGACATCCACCGCCGAATGTGGGATGACCACATCGCTTTCCATCACCCAAAGCGAATGAACTATATCCCTGACATGTTCGCTCAACCTGAGGACGCCGAAGGATGGGTCGAGCTCTTTGATAACCTGACTGAAGAACGGGTTCAGTGGATGTTCGAGTGGTTTCCAACGGATGATTTCATCATTCGATCCCGAGACGCATCATTTCTGGTATTGATTGTTCTAAGGGGGACCTACCATTACGTCCCTCTTCAAGTTATGAGGCAGGCAGGGAGGAAACAAGTCATCCCTAGGGTCGAGAAGATGAGCCATCTCCGAGCCAACTTTCAAAATAATGACAGTCCACATAAGTGCCAAGCTCAGCACCTATGGCACTGCAAGGTTGTACTCCATAAAGACACCATCGAGTCGGACAGGTATCACGCGGTTATACCCCTTTCTATCCGGGTTGGTTAGAAGAAGATCTGGGTGGTCAGAGCAAGCCAGGGTACGTCCGAGGTCATAGGGTTGTACATGAAAGGGCTGGAGCACAAGTCAAGTTCAACCAGTTGCGTAAAAGGATCCGGGAGAATGAGGATGATCACCACAAGATACATGAGTCCAACAAAAGACTTATCGAGGAATGGAAGGACATGGCTATCAGCGCCAACAAAAGGCTGGGATATTTGGAACGAGGTATAATCGATTTAGAAGAAAAGTTCATCAAAAGGGTTGAAGATTGTCAAAAGGTTGAGGGAGCCGCAGAGGGATATTTAGGCAGAACTTATCTGCTGCTGGGACTTCACGAGCTGGGAAAGCTGCTAGAAGAAAGCAGGAATGCCGAATCTGGGGAAGGTTCTTTCTGGGACCAAGTAGATAGGAATGCCTTTATTTTTCCAACAATGTAATAAGGCCAATGGCCATTAGTGATTTTTATTTTTCGTCTGTCGTTTCGGGATTCGTCTATTTTATTATCAATAAAATGAGTCATTTAGCATTTTAAGTTCTCCAAACCAATTTGTCGCTAGGCCTACCTCAAGCGTAAAGAGGTCCCCAACTTAGGACACGCTTTCATTTCCGCATTACATGTTTAAATACTGCAATACTCTTTTCATAATCCTCAGTGACTTGGTTACCTTTTGTTTTTATTTTTTTTCTTACTCCCCTCCCCAAAGGTTAGTTCGTACATTCTGGCATCATCAGCCTATCACACCAGATCCAAGGGCCCTCCACCTACTCCTCCCCTAGTCCTCCTAAGGGCAAAGACAAAGGCAAAAGTAAGATGGAAGAGTCCAGCGGCATCAGAAAAGAGAATGTGATTGAAAGGGTAGAGTCCACTGATGGCCGAGGTATTTAGGTCCTGCATAAGAACATGTCGCCACTTGAACAAAAATTGCTGAAGTTTCAGGAAGAACTAGATCAAGTCTGGAATCTGGCCAGCTTGTCGTTTTCCCTCAACGTCCTTGACGTCAACCTTCCATGTGCTCAAAACCCCACACCTTCAAAAAATATCCCAAGGCAGCAAAACCATCACACCACTCCCCCAAAGAAACAAACCCTCCCGACACAGTACAATGCGTGCCACACCTCAAATAACACCCTACTGCTCATCCCAGAACCTCAAAATCCCACAAAAGACCATTTCCACACCTATAACAATCCAATCTATGTGGAAACCATGATCGACTCCACTCCGCCTATCCCACAGGTATCCGAGTCTGACGAAAAGGATTTACTCATCACGAACCTGGTCGAAGAGCTTAAGAAAGTGACCGGCCAAGTTTAGAATGTTGAAGAGACCAAAGGGATTGAAGGGTTGAATTATGAAGACCTTTGTATCCAACCTGATGTCGAACTGCCCGAGGGGTAAAAACCTCCAAAGTTTGAAATATTTGATAGTACTGGTGATCCGAGAGTCCATCTGAGGACCTATTGCGACAAATTGGTCGGTGTGGGAAAGGATGAAAGAATCCGCATGAAGCTGTTCATGAGGAGTTTGAAGGGAGATGCACTGTCTTGGTACATCAGCCAAGACCCCAAGAAATGGTCAAACTGGGTAAGCATGGCGTCTGATTTCATGGACAGGTTTAGATTCACAGAGAACGCACCAGATGTGTTCTACATTCAGAATCCGAAGAACAAGCCTATAGAAAACTTTCGCGAGTATGCTACTCGCTGGAGGTCCGAAGCCGCTAAAGTCAGACCTGCTCTAGAAGAAGAACAGATGAACAAGTTCTTTGTCCTGGCTCAGGACCCGCTGTATTATGAACGGTTAATGATGGTTGAGGGCCGCAAGTTTTCCGACATCATCAAATTGGGTGAGCAGATTGAAGAATGTATTAAAAGAGGTTGGTTACAAATTTTGAAACCTTGCAAGCCACTAACAAGGATCTACAGTCTGGTGGTGTGTCTAAGAAAAGAGATGTGGGAGCCGTAATGGTTGCAAAAAGAACCAAGTCCCCACTCAAGTACCAAACGTCCGACACCTCCACTCACATATCATCCCTCACCAAATTACCAAGCACCATTACCAAATTACCAAGCTCCATCACCAAATTACCAAACTCCACCACCTTCCTACCAAACTCCACCACCCACATATCAACATGCTTTGCCCAAATATCCACAACCTGCTCCTGTCTACCACACTTATAATTTCCATCCATCTCATTACCAATCCCCTCCTGCACACCAAAATTTCCCTAGACCTCGTCCCAAATTTGATCGCCGTACTCCAAAGCAATATGCCGCCATAGCCGAGCCCATTGACCACCTATATGAAAAACTCAAAGCTGTTGGTTATGTTACACCCATTTCTGCTGCCACCCTTGAGAATCCATCTCAGTGGGTTAACCCAAACAAATCCTGTGCATATCATTCCGGTATGAAAGGACACACCATCGAAGAATGCCGTTCTCTAAAGGAAAAAATACGGGCTCTCATCGACAACAAGATTATTGTGGCAAAAGACCCCGCTCCAAACGTTCCCGACAATCCTCTGCCAGACTATAAGGGTAGAGGCATCCATACGATTGAAATAGAAGATGATTGGGATCTCGAGGGGTCAATCGGGTTGATCGCAGAAGGCGATGACCCAAAGAAATCCTCAGTCACTCTCAAACCGATCATACTCCAGATTCAACCATCTGAGGCCCTGAGGTGAATATGTCTATGCCATTTGAGTTTAAAGTAGCGCCACTTGAAAATTCACCAGTGCCAATTGAAGTTGAGTTTGTATCTCCAACAAATACACCATCTTCGTTCGAAGTCACAAACTTTCCACCCCGAACACACATTCCATTTGAAGTAAAGATGGCTGCACCAATTGCGGTGGCAATGTCAACCATGCCACCCTTATATTCAAACGCTATTCCTTGGGACTACACAGTCGAGGAAAGAAGGAAAAGCAAGGCCAGGTCTGAGGAAGCTGTCGCAGCACAGGGTATGACGAGAACTGGTAGGGTCTACACCCCTGAGCATCTGGCCGAGTCGAGCAAGCAGGATGCTAACCAACCCCCCTTATCAAAAAAGGTCCCGATGACCTTTGGAGAAAAATACGGGCGAAGGAGTATTCAGTCATCGACCAGCTGAATAAGACACCGACACAAATATCCATCCTCTCTCTGCTGCAGAATTCCGAAACACACAGAAATGCTTTGTTGAAAGTGTTGAGTGAAGCATATGTGCCAAACAACATCACTAGTGGGGAAATGGCCAATATGGTAGGCTAGGTACTGGAGAGTCATAAAATCACTTTTCATGAGGATGAGCTACCACTTGAAGGATTGGAGCACAACAAAGCGTTGCACATCACCGTGCAGTGCGAGGATCATTTCATCACAAGAATCTTGATCGATGGAGGTTCCAGTCTTAACATCTGTCCGCTAATAACACTCAAGAAATTGGGTAAAGGGCTATATGAGATAAAGGATGGGTCGATCAATGTGAAAGCTTTTGACGGTTCTCAAAGGTCCACCATGGGGGAGATCAGTCTATGTCTACAGATGGGACCAACTTGGTTCTAAGTGGATTTCCAGGTGATGGATGTTCCGGCATCCTACAACCTGTTGTTGGGACGACCCTGGATTCATGCTGCTGGGTCCGTATCATCAACACTACATCAGGCGGTAAAATTCGAGTGGAACCACCAAGAAGTGATTATTCATGGTGATGGTAGCAACCCCATTTATAGCTGTCAAACTATTCTGATGATTGACGGGAAAAGGAAGATAGGTGGAGGAACTTACCACCATATTTAACGGGTCAATGCTATCGAAAAGGACAAATAGTGGGATAACAAGATCGATAGCATCTTGAACTGGAGAGGATATGAGCCTAGCAAAGGGCTCGGTAAAAACCTCCAAGGGATCCCGAAGCCTATAAAGCTCAAGGAACATGGTACCACTTTCAGTCTGGGGTATGAGTACACCTGGAAGCAATTCAACGACTGGTCGCCACCTTGGCGCAGTCCCTATTACCCTTTGGAACAACCGATACCTCATCTTGAGCAGACTTTCAAGCAAGCCGACACTATCTAAGGTTCAGATGAAGAAGAAGCACTTGCAGCAATGAGGAGCTTGTTTCTACATAATGATGATATGGATTGCTGTGTTATCCTCGAGGGGGAGGGGGAGGAAGGCCCTTCCATACAGACTGTAATGAAGGGGGCATATCTCAAGGACTGGTCTATTAAGACAACCAAAGCTTGACGAGCCTCGGGATAGCAAGGCTAAAACAAGCATTATTTACTGTTTTGTTTACTAAATGATTTTCCTGCATTTGTTTTTAATTTCTGCAATAAAGATCTTCAATGTTCAAAATAGTTATTCAATCTATCAAAACATCTTCTAAATTTCTCTTACGAAATCTGATATTTATTGCTATTGTTTTCCCTCATTACTTTATTTATACAACATTACTATTACTTGTCTTGATGAACCGATGACTGTGACATGCAATGAGACAACGCAGCAAACAGACGTAGATTCAGAAGAAGATGACATACCTGACGAGATCGTCAAAGAAGTTGAGAATTTTGAGAACATACCTAAGTCCAACCTAGACGAGATTGAAAGCATCAACCTGGGGATTCAGAAAACATCAAGAAGATACTAAGAAAGATGATAGAAAGTCACAAACAGTGGCACGAGAAGTTATCATTTTCCTTATTGGGATATCGCACACAGTTCGCACCTCAACACGGGGTAACTCCCGTATGTTGGTCTACGGTACTGAGGCTGTTATTCCTGCCGAAGTGGAGATTCCATCTCTAAGAATTATACAGGAAGCTGAGCTCAGCGATGCAGAGTGGGTAAGAAGCTGTTATGAGTAACTAGCCCTCATAGACGGGAAAATAATGAATGCAGTTTGTCATGGTCAGCTATATCAGAACAGAATGGCCAGAGCCTTCAACACGAAAGTCAAGCCAAGACGATTCACACCAGGGAAACTGGTGTTAAAGAAAATCTTTCCGCATAAAGATGAAACCAAGGGGAAGTTCTCTCCCAACTGGCAAGGCCCGTACATGGTTCACAGAGTGCTGACAGTAGGAGCACTCATACTTGCAGAAATGGATAGAGAAGTTTGGCCAAAACCAATCAATTCAGATGTAGTCAAGCGCTATTATTTGTAATCTTCATGTTTTCTCACTTATGTAAATTGAACTATGCCTGACCTGATTCCCGTTTAAGAGGGGATACGTAAGCAGCCCTATGGGTTCGGTCACAATTCAATAAATTTTTTATCTTCCCCATAAATGGAAACTGGGGCAGAATTTTGAGGATGACCCTCAAAATTCCGAAGCAAGCAGCAGGCCAGAAGTATTTACCCAGCCAACTGGGGCAGAATTTTGAGGAGGACCCTCAAAATCCTGAAGCAAGTTCAGCCGATCACCGCATGGCCAACAGTCCAAAGTATTCACCCATCAAACTGGGGCAGAATTCTGAGGAGGACCCTCAAAATTCTGTGGCAAGAAAGGTTGCAATGACTCGAACCATGTCATGATCGTCGGTTCATCAGAAACTATTTTAGATTATGTACTTATATTATATCATGCATACGTATTTTCTTTTGCAACAGCTTGTTTAGCGAGCGCTATCCCAATGATGCAAACAATATCATCGTGATCAAGCAGACGAGTCAAGTAAAGTCAACGAGAATGCAAACTAACCTTTCCCCTTTACAGAACTCACAATTTCTCTTTGGATGCAGGCACAAAAGGGCCCCCAGAGCATAGTGTCCTCCTGGAGGACGTACGACACACTTCTCAAACCCTTCACATACGTCGATATTTAGTCTCAGCACAAACTACGCTTCATTATTTACAACACTCGCAACAACCACTTCGCCGCAATTTATCATCAGCTAAGAAATCTTACCTGCATTTTATTTCCTGCACAAGGCTACCATTCTGCCTTCCGAGACTAAGCGTTGTCTCCATTTGACCTTTATTTCCCGTACTGCATAAGGCTACTATTCTGCCTTCCGAGGTTAATCTCTACCTCCATTTGTACTTTATTTCCCGCATTGCATAAGGCTACCATTCTGCCTTCCGAGGTTAAGCTCTACCTCCATCTGCATTTTATTTCCTACATAAGGCTACTATTCTTCCTTCCGAGGTTAAGCTCTACCTCCATCTGCATTTTAGTTCCTGCATAAGGCTACCATTCTGCCTTCCGAGGTTAAGCTCTACCTCCATCTACACTTTATTTCCCGCATTGCATAAGGCTACCATTCTGCCTTCCGAGGTTAAGCTCTACCTCCATCTGCATTTTATTTCCTGCATAAGGCTACCATTCTGCCTTCCGAGGTTAAGCTCTACCTCCATCTGCATTTTATTTCTTGCATAAGGTTACCATTCTGCCTTCGGAGACTAAGCACTGTCTCTATTTGCCCTTTATTTCCCGCACTGCATAAGGCTACTATTCTGCCTTCCGAGGTTAATCTCTACCTCCATCTGCACTTTATTTCCCGCATTGCATAAGGCTACCATTCGGCCTTCCGAGGTTAAGCTCTACCTCCATCTTTTTATTTCCTGCATAAGGCTACCATTCTGCCTTCTGAGGTTAAGCTCTACCTCCATCTGCATTTTATTTCCTGCATAAGGCTACCATTCTGCCTTATGAAGTTAAGCTCTACCTCCATCTGTATTTTATTTCCTTCATAAGGCTACCATTCTACCTTCTGAGGTTAAGCTCTACCTCCATCTACATTTTATTTCCTGCATAAGGCTACCATTCTGCCTTCCGGGGCTAAACGCTGCCTCTCATTTACCTTTTAAAGCAACCATCGTCTCTGTCATTATCTACTTTGTTTATTTCCGAGCTAAGCTCTGCCCCTTTTAATTCACAAGACTAAGCTCTGTCTTGTCAGCATCATACTATTGCACTTCTCATTGGCTGAAATATCGCCAACCTATCCAAATGCGTCATCGTTCAGAGGCACCATCTTCATGGACCGAGAACATCATTTCATGGCCGCAGATCCCTTTTTATCATTTTGCATATCATTATTCAAAGGCATCGTGGTTCGGAGGCACCATCCTCATGGCCCGAGAACGTCATTTCATAGTCTGCGAATCCAGCATCGAACGATTCATGACCCAGGACATCATGGTCTAAGGACGTCATCCTCAACCGTCCAAAGACAACATTCATAGTCCAATGGGAATCTGCATTATGTTTAAATTACGCATAATCCATGCTTGTTACTCGTTTGCAGGAAATCCGGCTCGGAGCAGCCATCCAGGCAAGAGCGGGTCGCTCCAGTTTTCCCAACTACCCCGTAAGTAATTTTTTGCTCACCTTACCTTGCACCTTGCGTCCGCCCTTATGAAACATTACTGGCACACTTCACCGGTAACTCCTGAACTACATACGGCCTGATTCCTGTAAAACCAGGGATATGTAGGCAGCTCAGAAGCCAGGGTGCGGCCTAAATCTTTCATACTATTTTTCACTCGGTCAAAATTGGCCATCATATCTTTACCCGACAACTCTTTCATCCTTTCCGGGTAAAGAGGGGAAGCTGTTGATACCCAATTTTTCCTCAAAATTATTTTAAGCTTGCCTATATACCTTCAAAATCAGTTTTTATAACAATTGCTATTTTTCTATAATTTTTCCCACATTTTTATTAATTTACCCAGTGTTTTATCTCTAATAATTGATAATAAATTGTACTACAAATAATTTTCAAAACATTTCGTGATTTAATGTATCATTTTTGGTCTTATTAAGACGGAATTTATTTCTCAAACTAGCCGAATTGGCACCATTTGACTATAAATGCAATAAATTTGCAATTATAGCCTAATTTACTTATTTCAATGTTAATTTTTCTCAATAATTAGTCATTTATATTTTTAATACTAATTAATCATTTTAGCTTAATCTATTAAGCATCAATTTCATTTTTTTTATAATTATTAGCCATTTTTTAATTCCAATTTTAGTCGTATTTACCCAAACCCACAACCCAACCAAATTGACCCAACAACCCAAGGCCCAAGTCCTAAGCACCCAACCCAACCCCCATACTTGATCTGAACCGTTGAACATACGAGATCAACGGTCCAGATTCAAGTTACCATAATTAATTCAACCAAAACCCCCAATCGATCCCTCATTTCCCAAGCCCCGTCTCTCTCTATCCCTCTCTGTTATTCTCTAGCTCTCTCTAGAAGCGTCCTTGGCTTCTCTCCTCCGATGGATTCTGTTCACCTTCTTCGGTCGGTTCTCTCACTCATGGTTCTTCACACCTCTTGGTTACCTACCCACTTTGCACCGGTCCAGTGATACTCTGAGGCTCTCGGGCGAACCTGGAGCGGTCCAACTCATCTCCCATGGTCCCATTCCACTTTCCGGCCTCCCCCGCCGTCTGAGTAAGGATTACAACTTGTTCCGGCTTAGGCCGGTGCCGTCTTTGAGGTTCTTCCTATTTCTCTGGGTTCCATGAAACCCTAACCCTATGTCTTTCGATTTATTCTAGATCTAATTTAGATCTATAGTATTATGAAGTTTCTTTCTATGTCTTTCTCTGAAAACATTCATCTTTAAACGATCTTTCAATTTTAAAACTAGGGTTTCAAAAACCCTTTCAAAAATCGATTTTCCTTTTACTTCTGCTTTAATGTTATTCTATGCTTTTCTCTGTTAACACGATTGATTCAAAGCTTCTTACTGAAAACCCCAATTTTTTTAGGGTTTTAGTTCGTCTTATTTTCTATGTTTGGCCAATCTGTACACTTCTTCTAGACTCTCTATGTGCTCTATGTTTCTTACTCTAATTCATGATTAGGGTTCCTGAATCTCTACTATTCCTCTCGCTTAGGGTTTCTCTGAACTCTGGTGTTGATTATTGTTTAATAGGTCTGATTATTGATTTAATGATTGTTTATCTGATACTCTCTACTGACTCTGTGTATCTCTTTGCATAGTTGTGATATTTTCCTCGAACCTATGATTTTGTATGTTCCATACTGATTTTTCGAACTGTTTCCTTGACTGTGGGATGCTTTCCTTGATTATGCCTGATTCCCTATGATTTCAATTACATTCGAGATTCCCTCGACTAATTTTCAAAATTAAACTCATACTTTGCTTTGTGAATATGCTATCAGTTTTTTAGTGTGTACTTTCCTTAATTATGTGTTATGAACCTGGTCTTTATTACATACTCCATGCTTTTACTACCCTTATTATAGTATAATCACTCTAGTTGATTCCTTCCCCTGATTTAACTCTGATTGGCCCATTTGAACTTGACTCCCTAATTAAAGGGAGTCCGGGCATTTAATTGATACTGATTGGTTATTATTTACATAATTATGTTAGAGTAGTTACTCCTTACCTTATTTTCTTTACTCGTTTTTAGAATTATAAATACCCTACTCTCTTTAGCATAAGACACCAAGAGATACACGAACACATACACACAAATTAGCACTCATATTGCTCTGAACTCTCACTTGCTTTGCTGCATATTCTTTCTTGTCCTCTGGCTACTCAGTCGGCTGAAAGCCAGGACTGAGTAACTTATTGTTGCTCTATTGCTATGCATACTACTGTCCTATTGCTTCACTTCTCTGCACCTTGTTGTTCTATTCTTACTCTTATCTGTTATGTTTCTAGTTTAAGTTTATAACATCCAACTCAATGTGTTTCTGTTTGTACTAAGGTTCATGTTCTTCCTCTTATGCTCCTATTTGTGGTTTTGCTGCTTGCCTTGTAGCTAGTATATTTACTTTGTCTATGTGACCTCTCTTTCCCTTCTATGTTTAGCATGCCTACTTGTCTATGTGATTCCCCTTTCCCTTTAGTCTAATATGTCTATTGCTTTTCCTTGTATGATCCATCATTAATCTGCCTGACTCCCAACACTATGAGCATGTACCCCCTAATACTTAGTTATTATGTAAATCCTTATCCTGGACCTAATATGTGACTCTGTTTGACACCCCCTCAATCTAATGTTGTTAGATTCCTGGCATGAACATTCTGCGA
Organism: Nicotiana knightiana; assembly: GCA_005239525.1. NCBI lineage: Eukaryota > Viridiplantae > Streptophyta > Magnoliopsida > Solanales > Solanaceae > Nicotiana > Nicotiana knightiana. The sequence continues at coordinate 77,666 of ML379050.1, read as the reverse complement.
TAACTAGGTTGTGATTGTTTAAACCCTATAGCACTATCCTGAGTACTATTTGTGTGCAAGTCTGCTTCTACTATGTGACTTATTTGTCCCCTAGTTCCCCTATCCCTGTTTGTGTTTGCTTCCTAAACTATGTATGTTCTGAGTTTCTGATTGTCCTGTTTCTTTCTTCTTCAAACCAGTTTTCATAAAACAAACTCTCATGTTGTTCTCTGAAGCTATTTTCAAAACAGTTATTTCAAAAGCTACTTTTCAAACTCAACTCTTTTAAACTATATGCACATCTCACTACTCTTAGTTCTAAGTTCAGCCCCCTTCATGTGAGCACTCCCTTGGGGACCATTTGAGTACCCATTGAACTCTGACACACAAGGTTGGCATTCCACCCTGCACTTACTCATTCCTGGCTAGGGTACTTGGGTGTGAGCACTGCCTGGGATCCTCTAAGATCCTTAGGAACTCTGACACACCTGGGTTATAAAAGGTCATGATATATGGCATTGTTGGATCCGAGGATTTGAGCTTATTGTTAGGTTCCCTATAGTGTAACCTCTTAATTTCCTTATTTACTTATGATATTTGTGCAATACTGGTCTGTAATAATTAATTATAAAATTAAAAAAAGATGATTATGGGCTAGATAGAGAAATGGGCGGGGTTGTACATGCATAGTATAATTATGGGTAGAAACCATGCTATAAAATTTATTTTGTATATGTGTGCAATAGTCACCATGCTTAGGAATACTTTCCATGCATGCATTAGAGAACATGTTTTAGGCCCGTTTATCTTAGCGTCTTAGCCATACTCATGCCTCACTTAGAAATCATTTTCGTAGTTAAATAACTATAAAAATGGTTGTTATGTTACTGTCTCTGCATCTTCGCGATCACTACGTCTAGAAATCCAATTTTAGGTTTAAAAAAATATTAATCGTCAATATTTGCATTAGAGACCATGTTACCTTAGGAATTCATTCTCAGCATGCTCATATTACTATGCCGAACTCATGTGTTAAGGACATACTGCTATTTGCATTAAAAATCATGTGCCAGGTTCAACAACTTAACTATGCTTCTGTATTTTCTGTTTCGAGTCAAAAATATGTGTAATAAGTAAATTCCGCCCTAAAAAATAAATAATTCCGATTTTCTGAAAATGTTTTGGGCATTTAGAAAAGCATGCGTAGGTTTGCATCATTCGACACCTTGTATGCATTTAGATATCCTGTTTGGTAGGACACTGCATTCACATTAGTCTAAATACCCACTCTTTTACCACGACTAAATCTAAACAGGATAACTGGAGTATTTTAATCGGCCTAGGCAAGCCTTAGGCATTAAGTTTATTAAAACTGGAAAAACTGTCTCTTTGTATTGTTTAGCTAATTACAGATCAGAATTCATAGCCTAAAACTGGTAAAAATACCTCTTCTGAAACTCAGCAATCAGACTGTCCTTCTATAGTATTCTTACTTAGACATCATGCTTTAGGTCCTGAAGGTAGAGACTTTACTTGTGTGTTAGTCGTGCTATTTATGTGTATAATTTGGGGAGGAATATCTGAGCCTCATATCTGCCTCTATATGTTTCCCTGTATTTGTAGTCCTAATTGTTTTGTTTGTCGTTTAGAATTTTGCCCTTTAAACCTAGGGGTTCAGCCTAGTACTCACCCTCTAGGAATATTAGTCCCTAACTTCCTCCAGAACTGATAAGATAGGACGGGTAATAGCACGCAATATAATCTGTGACCAACACACACTTTAATTACCTTCACGGGGTGGGAAGGGTAGAATATGGATATGATGACCAGTGCGCTAATACCATGTGTAGCCCCTCTTCGAGGAGTGATTACCGGGTATTGCATTGACGTGATCCGTATTACTTTAAACCTAGGAAATTTTTTCAAATGTTTACTTTTAATTTCTTTTTCAAACTTTCAATAAAACTCCAATACTTGTTTGAAATCCCCTCTTATGTGAGCCTTTATTGTTATTTGTTCATTGTCCGAATTCACGAAACCATTTGGCCGGGACCCACAGTTGTGGCTCTTGAGGAGTGCCTAACACCTTCCCCTTGGGATAACTTCAAGCCCTTACCCAATCTCTAGTAATGCAAACTAGTTCATGAGTTAACTACTCAAGGTGCCTTAACGTACTATAAAAATCGTTAGGTGGCGACTCTTCCTTTAAACTTCTTCTTTTAAAAGGAGTTTGTCCAAAATGTCAAGAACCCGATCTCCGCACCTAAGTTTTTGGGGGCGAGGAAAGAAAGGGGGCACGACATTTGTTAGACATTTATGTCATTGGCATTTCCTTGATGTTGCCTATTACTGGGCCTTTGTTGAAGTTGAGTTTATTTCGTGAAGTTAACTGTTTAGGTGAGATTGGTTATAGTTGTTTCCTTTCCCGGGATTGTGTGGTTTCTCTTATTATTCCGTTGTTGATGATGTTGTTTGCCTTGTTGACTCCCTTGCCGGGATGTTATGGTTTCTATTACCGTTTATGCTGTTAATGATATTGTTTTCATTGTTGACTCTCTTGCCGAGATGGTATGATTTCTACTGTTGTTTATACTGTTGATGATACTGTTTGCGTCGTTGACTCCCTTGCCGGGATGTTGTGATTTAGAGTTCTCATTGTTGATTTCCCTTGTTAAATTGTTGTTTATGTTATGTTAGCACGAGGGGACTGTTGATACCCAATTTTTCCTCAAAATTATTTTCAAACTTACGTATTACTTTTAAAATCATTTTTATGTGGGTGGTATTTTTCCACAATTTTTCGTATTTTTATCAACTCAGTTTTCTATTTATTTAGTATTTCTGTATTCAGTAATTATTCATAAATTATATTATAAATAATTTCAAAATGTTTCCCAGTTAAATATGTCATTTTTAATCATATTTAATTTTAATATTTTTAATTATTTCACAAATTAACCAATTAGGCGTTGTTTAACTATAATTATACAAATTTTGCAACTATGGCCTAATTGCGCATTCATACTATTTTAATTCGATAATCAGTCATTTTTGTATTTTAATATTAGTTAATTACCTTAACTTTCATCTATGTGGAATTAATTTCATTTTACATAATTATTCGCTATTATAGTAATTATTTATTTGATTTTATGGGTATTTAACTAATAGCCCCATTTTATTTAAAATCTAGCCCATTTTTAAACCCAACCCATCAAATTAAACCAAACCAATACCCAACCCTTCAGCCCAATTAAATACCCAGCCCAGACCCAATTCCATACCCGACCTAACCCCAAACCAATATGTGCCGTTGATCAAATTAGATCAACGACCCAGATTCCTATTTCCTTAATTAATTCAAATTGATCCCCCAACCCTCTCATTCTCACCGACTCATATCTCTCTACTCTCATCTCTCTCTCTCTAGTCTCTTCTAGAGACTTCTGTCTCTTCAGCTCCGATGGCTCTCTTCATCTTCTCCGGCCACCCCTCGTCAGAGACTCTGAAACCTCCATCACCCCTGCTTCTCATGGCTCTCTTATGCCGATGTTGACATCCCTAAGGCCCTCAAAGGGCGAGAACCTGTGTACTTACACCCATGGTGTTCCTGTCTACTTCAAGCCTCCAGAGCTTGATTCCGAGTAGGGTTTATGACCCTGCGGCTCGAGCCAGTGTTGTTCGATATTTTTCTCATCTTCTCTGAGGTTTTCTGTAAAACCCTAATGTTTGAAACTTTTGATTCTTTTAGATCTACCCTAGATCTATGCTTGTTACAAGTTATTATGAGGTTTTCCTTAAAGGTTTTCTATTTGTTTCCCTAAAAGGTCCTTCACTTCCAACTAGGGTTTTCTAAAATTGTTCTTCGAAAACGATTTCTTCAAATTTTAAGTGTTGACCTGTGTTTTTCTCATATGCTTAAACGGTTTTGCTAAATATCATTTTTAATCACGATTTATTATGTTAAAACTTTAGTTTTAAACCTGTATTCTAATTCTGTGCTGTTCTATTGAGTTATTCTTTAGGTTTGTATGTGTGTCTATTTCCCATGAGTAGTCCTTGATTATTTCTGTGATTTTACCCTACCATACTTATTAGGGTTTCTGACTATTCATCTTTTTCCTATATCATGACTACCCTTTGTGATTCTGATTTTCTCTATTACCTGTTTACTGCATTCATGCTCATAATGTCATGTACTGGCCTAAAGCCCTGATTCTATGTGATTCCTACTTTGTTGTGCTATCGAACCTTTGATTATATTGCTTCTTGCCTAATGTGTGTTTAGCCCTCTTAAATCAACCTATTCTTTTTAACATGCTTGAATCCCTGAATGATTGTGAGTAGTACTATACTGATTTTCACACGATATTCTGATTCTGAATACTTCCTTAAATACATGAGCCTTTCCTTTAATCAACACTAATTTCGGATCCTTGATCCCCTGTGATTGATACCCTTTGCTGATTTCAGACCTTTGAATTATTTTCATGTCTTATTTTGTGGTTAATTACACTATTTACTGTCTCTTGACATTGTTTCCTTAATTGAAACTTTCTGAACCTAGCCCTAATTACCTATGCTATACTTATTTACGCATTTACCTCTTTCCTTACTTGTTACATGTTTATTACCGTTTGAAGTTAACTCCCTTAATTAAGGGAGTACTTGTATTGATTGATTGCACTGGTTGATTTCGAGTCCCATGATTTCTGGACAATTGGTCTCCTGCCTCTTTTTACCTAGCCTTAAATTTGTTATATATATGCTCTCTTTAGGACAGACACACACACGAACACTTGTGGTTCAAAGCTATCTCTTACACTTAAGAATCTCTGCTCTATTTCTCGTGTGCAACTTGCTACTATCTAATTGTTAGCCAGCTGCCAGCCAAGGCTAACTATTGTGGTATCTCTCTTGCTCATTCTGTTTTTATTATCTCTTATACTGGTATGTCCTGATTTCAATTCAAGCCTCCAAAACAACATGATTTTGTTATTACTTCAATTTATTCCGTTCTTAGTTTGTTTTTACTTGTGGTTCTGTTGTTCAACTTGCACCTGATTTGTTTGTGTCATGGCTTATTAGCATGTCCCTGAATGGGCTTCATTCCTTAGACTCAACATGTTTATGTCCCCCTTTTGCTTCTACTTCAATCATATTTCTCTGGTTATCAGTCTAAATTTCTGTGGGTAGTATAACCTTTCCTTTATAACTACTTTGTTCTGTGAAGTTCTGAAATACATACCGATCTTTGAACCCCCCCTATAATCCCTTTGACTCCGGACCCATGTATGACTCTACCTACTATGTGCTTACACTTACATGCTTTATGTTTGTCCCCAATTCCCAATACCCTGTTTGTGGTTGCTAAACTTTTCCTAGTTCTTGTTCTACATGTGTTGTTCCTGAGATTAGATTGTTGTTTGTTCTGGCTGCCCTACTCCCTTCAAACTATTTTACTGAATGAAAATCTTCTACCACTTTTCAGAACTCATTTTCAACCAGTCTTTCCTATTTAAACTGTTTTCCTATTCAAATCCTTCCAAAACTATGAGCACATCTCACTCTACTCCTAGTTACTTAAGTTCAGCCCCCTTCGTGTGAGCACTGCTTTGGGGACCCTTTGAGTACCCTCTGAAATCTGACACACAAGGATGAAATTTCCTACATTGCACATGTTCAACTCTTTGGTTACTATGTGTGGGTGTGAGCATTGTCCGGGAGCCCCCTGAGGTCCTTAGGGAACTTTGACACACCCGGACTATGAAAGGCTATGAAACACCAAAGGCATTGAGGTTTGGAAGATCTAGGCCTAATTGAAAGCTCCCTATAGAAGTAACTTCTTATTTTTCCTTTGGTTATGCAATTCATAATTCCCGGCCTATAGTAATTTGTAAACAAATATTTGGGAATGGATAGTGAAAAGGGGAGGGTAGTTATATAGGTTATCCATGTTAAAGGGTAGATACCATGCTTCTAGGTTTACATTTCTTACGTGTGCACTAGAAATTCATGCTTAGGGCTGATTGTATGCAAGCATATCATGCATTAGATATCCTGTTCCTTAGGTCCATGTTTACTGTTTCAGCATCCTATTATGGTATTGTCGTTTATCATATAGAAATCATGCTCTAGGATTAAACGTTAATATAAACATGTTATTCATGTAAACCAGTTCTAATATCGCCGTAATGTTGTGGTACACCTAGGAATCATGCTTAGGATAATAATGCGCTAATAAACAAGTCATCCTCATACTTGCTGCATAGCGTGTTCAAATACTGTGACTTTATGCATTTAGAAATCCTGCCTAGGAATTCTGCATACCACCCATTCTGCATCCCTATGTGTGCATATTAGATATCATGTCTTAGGACCTCATTCAACACCTAGTTTAACTACTGATTTCATGAAAAAGGCCCTAAAAAATAGTTTCACCCTGTTTTCAAACAAGTAGTAATAGTTATGTATTTTTGCAACACCTAAGTACAACATGTTTAGGCAAACTAACTTGTAACAATTTCTTTAATAATCTGGGTAATTACTGAGTATTGTCATACGCTTAGGTAAGCCTTAGGTGTTAAATCTATTAAAACTGGAAACATACTCCTTTATACCTGCTGCTTGACTATTAATGGTTATAATCAGTAAGAAACTGATAAAATTCATCCTCTGAAATCAGTAATAAAGCTGCCTCACTATTGCATTCTCACCTAGATATCATGCCTTAGGTTCTGAAGTTAATAAGGCCTTACTTGTGTTTGAGTCGTGCTAATCATGTGCATAATCTGTGGAGGAATACTTGGGCCTCGTATCTGCTCTTATTTGTTTTCCCCTTATCTGAAGTCCTAATTGTCGTTGTTTGTCGCTTAGGATCTTGTCCTTTAAACCTAGGGGTTAACCTAGTACTTCCTTTTAGGATAGTAGTCCTAGCCTCCTCCAGGACTGATAGGATGGGACAGGTAATAGCACGCAAAAGAGTTCGTGACCAACACACGCTTTAATTACCTTCACGGGGTGGGAAGGGTAGAATATGGATATGATGACCAGTGCGCTAATACCACGTGTAGCCCCTCTTCGAGGAGTGATTACCGAGTATTGCATTGATGTGATCCATATTATTATAAACCTATGACACCTTTATATGCTAGCTCGTAATCTTCTTTACTATTTTCTAAACATCTATATGTTTAAAACTTAAATCCCCTCTTATTTGAGCCTTTTACTTGTAATTTTCTAGTTGTACAAATTCACGAAACCATTTGGCCGGGAACCATACTTGTGGATCCTGAGGGGTGCCTAACACCTTCCCCTTAGGATAATTTCAAGCCCTTACCCAAATCTCTAGTTAGCAACGTAGTTGTAATTGAACCCCTTAGGTTCCCTAACGCACAATTAAAATCGTTAGATGGCGACTCTTCAAATATGCAAACCCCTTTCCCAAAAGGAAAGAGTTGTCCCAACCAATATCATAAACCCGATATTCCGCAAGGAAAAGAAGGGGGTGCGATAGGGACATGTCGTGCCATGTTTATGTTATCTTAGCACGAGGGGACATGCCATGCCATGTTTATGTTATGTTAGCAAAAGGGGACATGCCGTGCCATGTTTATGTTATTTAGACCGAGAGGACATTAGCACGAGGGGACATGACGTGCCATGTTTATGTTATTTAGCACGAGGGGACATTATGTGCCATGTTTATGTTATGTTAGCACGAGGGGACATGCCGTGCCATGTTATGTTATGCTAGCACGAGGGGACATTCCGTGCCATGTTTATGTTATTCAGCACGAGGGGACATTCCGTGCCGTGTTTATGTTATTTAGCACGAGGGGACATTCCGTGCCATGTTTACGTTATCTAGCACGAGGGGACATTCTGTGCCATATTTATGCATTATTATTTCCGTTGTTCCTATTTACTATTTACTGCATTTATTGGCAAGATTTGATATTCCTCCTGTACTGCATGGAAATTTCTGAGTTACGGACTGAGTTTCGGTGGATAAATCTTGAGGAGATTTTGATCAAGAGATTTTATTTAAAAGTATTATTGAAAAAGCAATGGTTTTGAAATAATTATATTTGAATGACTTTTACATCGAAGGTATATTTGAAAAGCACTAGTCTTGCCTAAAATTATATTTGGAAGTCATTTATTGGGAAAGCCTCTTTGGAAAGCTTTGTATTTTGAAAGAAACTATGTTTTACGTAATTCTCTCTATTAGTTATACTTATATCTACTTTTGGAGAAAGTATATTTTCAAAGTAAACTCTTGCATACTAAGGCCCAATGTGAACAAACCGACGTGGAGTTGAGTTATCGGTGTTCTCTATTGTATTGTGTTTCCTTTCGATTCGACTTGTTTTGATGTCCATCTTTCTGTGTATTTTTGTGTTGTTTCGTGATTGTTTTCTGCAATTTCCTTCCGCTTTATATTGTCATTGTTGTGAATTATTCCGTGAAGTCTTAGATAGATGCAACGTAAGGTCATTTCTATATTCATGTTTTTTATTTTATATACCAGTGGTGTCTTGAATAGGCCTCGTCACTACTCCACCGAGGTTAGTCTTGATACTTACTGGGCCGCTCTGATGTGCTCATACTACACTTCTGCACATTTTTGTGTGCAGATCCAAGTATATTTTGTAGTAGTTGTGTGGATGATTGCCGAGGAGACTCAAGGTAACCTGTTGCTGCGTTCACAGGCTTCAGAGTCACCTTCTTTGGATTTATTATTCATACACTGTTGTATTTATTTCCAACCAGTTGTACTTAGAAGTTGTAGAAGAGTCGTTGAGCTTATGACTTGTACTACCGGTTTAGGGAAAGTTTGTATATTCTGTTGAGATTCTATTTCAAGACTGTTAGTTTTCCTTTTATATTTTTTGTTATTCAGTAACTGCTAGGCTTACCTAGTCCCTAAGACTAGGTGCCATCACGATACCCAACAGAGGGAATTTGGGTCGTGACAGTGAGAAACACACCAGATTTCTGGGCATCAGTTACAGGTCTTGCAAATGCGAACCTCACATTTGAGAGAAGGCCCTCGCAATTGCGAAGGAGCCCGACCAAGGCAGTGATCGCATTTGCGATGGAAATGCCGCATTTGCGATTCCGGCAGAGTTCGCATTTGTGACTCTTCGGTCGCATTTGCGACCCTAATATCTTAAGACCGAACTTCACATTTGTGATGGACTTGTCGCATTTGCGACCCTCGCATTTGCGAATCTGGTGTCGCAAATGCGACATCAGAAGCATGTGCCCAGCTCATTTATTGCAGGACTGAGGCCATTTATTTCATTTCACTTCAACTCTTGGGCAATTTTTGGAGCTTTAGGAAGGGGGCTTTCACCTAGCACTTTGAGGTAAGTAATTTCTATACAACTTGAGTTAAATACATAGATTATGGGTAGATTAACATGTGAAAATTAGTAAAAATTATGGGTTTAGATGGAAAACCTAAGGTTTGAATAAAATGAGATTTTACCACGAGTTTGACCATGAAACTTGGTGAAAACTATATATTTATGTTCCTTAGGTTGTGGGTAACAACTTTCTTCGAAATTTCTGGAATCCGGGCACGTGGGCCCGGGGCTGAATTTTTAAAAATCTTGCAATTTGAGTTGGGAAATTTCTTTAATAGTTGGGATATGAACTTTTAAGCTTATATTGATTAGTCGTTACCCTATTTGGATAATTTTGGATTATTCAGCACTGAATTAAGAGTTTGGGGCATAAGCTTGGACCGGAAAGTGGGCCTTGAAGCGAAGTAAGTCTCTTTTCTAACCTTGTAAGAGGGAAATTTCTCCATAGGTGAATTTAATTAATATGTGATTATTTGTGGGGGATGCGTACGCGCGAAGTGACGAGAGTCCGTACGTAGCTACTATTCTTGTTATTCCGGATAGTTTAGGCTTACACCATGCCTTGTGGACACTGCTAATTGATCATATGTGTTGATTGTATTGGACGGGAACTAAATTTAAGATTTTTAAGAATTTCAAAGGATTCAAGTAAATTATTATTATTTGAAGAAAATTGGGGAAAAATCTATGTTATATTTATATGTAACCGCTTTGCAAATATATTCCGTGAGCGGAGGACTATTTCCACTACTCTCATGGGAACAGACCGTTCGCCTCGGCAAGTTAATAGATGCATCTATGGTTCACGTTGTTTGACCCTCGGCAGTGCACAATTTACTTTTATGTTGGATCGGACCGAACATCCTCGGTAGAATTTGTATGTGATATTAGAACTGGAAGCCTTTTTTTATAATTGTATAGATTTACTGTTTTAGAGATAAATTGATAAAAATGAAGAGAGTGTTTCAGTTTTTCTTGAAAATGACGGAATAACTGCTCAGTTATTTCTTGTTCTGGGCTTATTGAAGTTCTGTACATCGTGTTTATTTAGAATCAAACATTATTATTTTGTTGGCCCTAGTATGTGTCGAAGTCGACCCCTCATCACTACTTCGTCGAGGTTAGACTAGATACGTACTGAGTACATATTTTTATGTACTCATGATGCGCTTCTGTACTTGATTGTACATGATTTGAGGTGGGTGCATCTAGACACCAGTCCGACGTGTAGATTGATTTTTCAGTCTGAGACTACCTGGTGAGCTGCCCTTTTGAGCCGACCTGCAGCAGTCGGAGTCTTTCTTATGTTTTTGTTCCTGTCTATTTCCTTTCCAGACAATAGGCTAGTATTTGTTTTGTATATTCTACTAGATTACCCATATATTTGTGATACTAGGTCTTGGAACACACACTACTAGACCTTCGATATATTTTGGGTTGTATTTAAATGACTACGGTTGCATTCATTGTTCTATCTAAATCATGTTACATCGGTAAATTTAAAAAGTATATTCAGTTAATGTAGAATTTTATCTACTTAGTGATTTACTCCATTCAGGAATTTTTAGTTTAATTAGTGTTGGCTTGCCTAACAATGGTGTTGGGCGCCATTACTGTCTAATACGAAATTGGGCCATGACAAACTAGCAGGACATTCTCAAGTCCTTATTGCTCAACAAACGGTGGTAATTTTGTCGATGCTGGCAACTTCGTGTGCAATATTTTATTTGATTTAGCGCGTGACCTGATTGTTACTCTTTGCTGCTAATAATGGAGGTAGTATATTAAGGCTTTTCTAGATATTTGGACTCCTTGATGATTATTGCTCCTTTTAAGTTATTTACTTATCGTGTTTAATGGCATATATTTTCATCTGCGTGCAATTACTATCCATAATCTAATGTACTAGGGAATATCCCCTCTATTTTAGCTGGGTACCAGCATGGCATCACCTGCCAAATGGCAAGCTCTGAATTCCAGGATGCCTCATAAAATTTAACTGAATATAGTAGATCCATGGTAATTTCGTGACATGCTTTTTATTCAGACTTATGAGATATCTAACAAAGAAAAATTAGTAATTTGTAGTTTAATCAATAAGCAAGATTTCTTAGTTACACATTTTTATGCAGAAATCTCCTTCCACCATAATGGGAAGTAAACTGTCTCATGACCCTCGAATGCTGACTAATCTTGTCTTTCTCACATTTAAGGTATATCTTTTATCTGTATTAAAAAATATTAGAATCTGGGTGCCATCCAAATAAGAGATGTTGGTACCCAATTTTTTCCATATATATTTCAAAAAATACATATATACTTTCAAAATAGTGCATGAGCATCAACTAGTATTTTATTATCTAAATAATTACCAATTGCGTCACAAATGATTTTAGTGCATGACCTTAATAAACTGCTTTTTATGTTCTGTTTCTGCTCATATAGATATCCTGCCTATATGACTATAAAATTAACAAAGTTTTGCTGATTCAATTGGGCGCATTTGTTGTTTATGTGTGGAGGTCAATGCGAGCCCTTATTTGTTTCCTTACATGAAAGTCCTACTTGTATTTTGTTTATCGACTAGCTTTCTCATTTTTAAATAACATAGGTCAGTCAAGAACCACCCTAAATAGAGGTCCTAATACCTCCAGTGCCATAGGTATGGGACGAGTAGTGCACGCATAAGGAACGACTTAGAAGCTATTAGAACGCTTAGGTAACAACTGAAAGATAGTAATTGGGTAGTAAAGGAGATGATGACCCGTGCGCTAATACTATGAGTAACATCCCAACTTGGGGAAGTTACACAGTATTGCATGGAATGATCCTATAGGCTAAAAAACTTAGGACCCCTTTAATCCTGTTTAAGATAATTTGTATTTGTCCAAATTGTTTATTTTCCTTTTAGACTAATTCGCCTAATTAAGTTCGGTCGGGACCCACCGTTGTGGACCTCGAGGGGTGCCTAACACCTTTCCCTCGAGGTAATTTGAGCTCTTACCCAATCTCTGGTTAATATGAGTTATCTTCTCCAGGTGCCTTAATGCACCTTAATCCGTTAGATGGCGACTATTCCAATCCCTTACTCAATCCCAAAAAGAAGGAGTTGTCACTACTAGAAATCTGGTAAAAAGCGATCACTAAAAGCGACCAACGTTGGTCGCTTATATCAATTTACCGACCAAAACACGTCCAAACACGTTTGGTCGCTATATTGGTGGTCCTTTTACCTTAGCGACCAACTTTGGTCACTAAGGTAAAAAGACCAACTGTGCAGTGTAAACAAAATACCGACCAACTTTGATCGGTATAATATTTTAATAATATAAATTTACCGACCAAAGTTGGTCGGTATATTTATATTACGATATTTTATTAATTATTATAATTTAAAAATTACCGATCAAAGTTGGTCGGTAAATTAAAATATATATTTAACAATACCGACCAAAGTTGGTCGCTAATATTAAAATCTGGGTTCTTAAGCGACCAACCTTGGTCGCTAATCTTTAATTTTTTAATTTTTTTTTAGACATAAGCGACCAACCTTGGTCGCTAATTTTCAGATTTTCTTTTTTAATAGAGAAGCGACCAACTTTGGTCGGTTTTCTGGGTTATAATTTTGGCATAAAATACCTGTTTTGGCAGCTACACCACCTGCCAACATACCAAAATCCCTAAATAACAATACAATTCAATAAATACAATACAATTCTATACAAAAATCCCCAAAACAACAACAACAATAACAACAACAACAACAACAACAACAACAACACAATTCAAAAAACACATTAAAACTAACAAATTAAAGTTCAATAGAGCTAACAAATTAAACTAACAAAACCAAGTTAAAGCTTATTACAACTAGTTCAAAACCGATTCTATTTGTCTAGTTCAAAGTATATAAAAGTCAAGGAGTGTTTTGTACAATATCAACATCACCGTCTGATGAGCTTTTATTTACAAGACGGTATAGAGAAGGGTCTTGTCGAGGACGGGAAGAACGATCACGGGGAGGACGGGAGGAACGATCACGGTGAGGACGGAAGGAACGCTCACGTTCAAGTCGAGCCTCTGGCGATGACTCACGTGAGCAGGGAATCGGAAAAGCTCCACTAGATAGGAGAGTTCTGAGCTGAGCTTTCATGCCAAGGTACTGAGCATCTCTAACATTTTCTCTTTCCTTGGCCGCTTCTATCTCGGATGTGAGTTTTGTCACAATCTCCCGCATAGCGGAGAGGCTCTCCCCATCAAGTTGCTCGCCTTGCGAGGAAGTCCTTATTTCTTGCATTCCACACTTATAGCGATGGAATTTCTTAGTAGGATGCCCGTATACCTTCCCTCATTTTGGACCGTCAGCAGCCTCCATCCATATTCTTTCAGCATCATCGAAGGTTGGGTTGGCTCGCCCGACTCATTAGGTGGCTGAGTGCGCATGAATTCCTCCACGTTATTTTGGAAGCGACCCTATACGAAAAATTACATTGAATTAGTATTTCAAAATTTATATAAAAGCAAATCAAAATACTTAATGAAAAGTGAAAACTTACATATACAATCGAGGCTCGGCCCTCGACCCACCTTTATTGATCCGTCTCTTTCTTCTTCTGTACAATATGAGTCTCCTTGAATAGCTCATCTTGGTTCATATGAAGCTTAACTTCCTCCAGTTTTCCAAACTTCATACAGTCGCACCTAACACAAGGGCAACTAATTACTCCTTCACTTTTGTATGGTGGAAGTGGCATTGCATGTCTAATAAAGTCATCAACCCCTTCTACAAAATCCTTCCGCAATCCTCGCCGATTAGTATAATTCCTATTGTACATCCAAGTACGATGTTCCATCTATACAAATAAAACAAGAACAAGTTAATATATATATAACATGCTTCGTTGTACTACTTTAACTACATATAGCATGTTAGAGTATATTTTAGTGTATTCATCCCTTGTATTACAAAAGTGTTAACGGATTATATTTATATCATTTAGATAGTAAATATAAAAGTAAGTTTTAATTTTGACCAATGTTGACCAAACAACCGACCAACTTTGATCGCTAATCACCCAGAAATTTAAAAATCGCGACCAATATTGGCCGCTATTTGCTTCCCCTGTAAAAGCCGACCAACTTTGGTCGGTAATTTTAAATAAGATTTATTTATATTTTATAAAATATTTTAAATAATAATATAATTATTAAAACTTTATACTAGATCCCACATTAGCGACCAAAGTTGGTCGCTAATGTTAATGTATCTTTGGCCAAGCAAGTATGACCAGCGCGGTCAACATGTTGACCACTTTACTGACCAAATACTGACCAACCTTGGTCGGTAAATTATTTAAAATAAATATATAATATTTTTCTCCACATTTGCGACCAACTTTGGTCGCTTTTTTGACCGACCAACTTTGTTCGCAAATATTTGGTCGGTAATTTCCAGATTTCTAGTAGTGTGTCCCAGAAATGTAGAAACCCAATTTCGCGAGAAAAAGGGGAGCGTGACAAGAGATATCATGCCTCTACGCATCTTAAAAAATAGAATAATGATTAAATTAAATTAAGAAGCTCGAAATTTTAAGTCGGGTATACATGTATTCTTTTTATTGTTTAGAAATCACGTTCATAGGCAATAACAGACAGTCTACAAGTTATTGAGATTTTTTAGGATTGACCACTGTGATGTAAAACAAGTATTCTGCAGAAGTATTGTTATGGAAGAAAGGATTTTACCAATGTTTACATATCATGCCTAGAAGATTGAAATATTGCTTGAGCTAACAAAAATATAGATTATTCTTTCACTACAAAGTATTGGTAGGAGCCTATATATTCATGTTTAGAGACCCTGATTGTTGACTTTTAACTTCATAACTTATACAACATATTTATAAGAATCGCTGCTTCTAAATATTTATTTGAAGAGAGTAAATCTACTTTATACTCATCATGATGCTTGCAACCTTTAGAAAAAATATTATGTTTAACCAATGCAATTTGGAGTTTATGATTATAACCCTAGCTTTCAGCTTTATTCAATTAAGTGTTAAAAGATGATTTTTTTTTGTTAGTACTGTAACTTTAAAACCTTTTTTTGAAGGATAAGGAAATCATAGTAGAAGGCAATTCTTGATTTATTAACTGATGAAAATATAGTTGGATTTATCTGCAAAATCAATGTGTTTGCAAATGAATAATATTCATTCTACTAAGCCAAAAGTTTAAGCTTCAGTAGTGTTCAGTTTTAATGGTAAGTGTAGTACTTTGAAGTTTTGAACAATTTTTATTGACGAATGAGGCAAAAAGCTTTGTATTTATATACTTTTTGTTTATACTTTACTTGGTTTTAGTGACTTAAAATTTATATTTTAGACAAAGTATTTTTATCGAGGATGACGGAAAATAATCGGTATGGGTAAAGCTTATTTTTCACTTAAAAGGCTAGTTGGGGGTATTTTTTAATAGTTACACTGTTTTTTTTTTCATGTTACTTGATTTTATACATGTTTTCTCTACTAAATATTTCTCATTATGTTATATTAATATTTAGTGGGATTTTATTGGGTTGTTGTTGTTGTTGTCGTCGTCATATTAGTACTTAATGCTTATTCTGTTGAGAGATCGTCATGACATGTTCAAGCTGCAATAACAGGATAATGGAGTTGGCTACTATTTTATTAATTCTATCAAGACTTAGGTCGATGATTTTGTTCTCAAGAAAATAGAGAATTTATGCAATTTATATTTGCATTAAACCATTGATTAGAAATTGAACATTGAAAATGTGTTTGTTGATTATTGCGAAAATGAGAATGCCCTATTTTGCATCTCAATTATACATTCAGGGATGATTTTTCCAATCCATTTTTCTTCAGCCATCATATTTGATATTGCACATGTTCTATTTGCTATATATAGGGCTACTTTAAAGGACGGGAAGTGATCAGGATTAAAGAGAGTATGTGATTTATGTTGGAGCTGCTTAAAATAGAATTCTGTGTGAGTTGGGGCGCCTTGATGAAGCTTCATTTGGGACTGGAGCTGAAATTAAATTTAAACCAAATGTGATATTTTCTATTGTAGCCCCTTTAATTTTAAGTCATGTACTTATGACATATTTTTCTCTTTTAAGGCCTTAGTGAGGTTGAACTATAGCTCCGCTTTTGGATTGGAACCCTTTATGGAGAACATAAGAATACTCTTTTCTTGATTATCTATGTTGATTTTTTTTTAAAATTAGACAAAGTTTTATCCTTGACGTGAGTGTATAAGACGAAATCATCCGTTAGTTTTTTGCTTTAATTTTTTGAATGCGCTCTATAAATTTAGTGTGTAATATACATCGGTTTCTATTATCTTTCACCGAACTTTCTTTATTTGTAATGATTTGCGCAACGCGCGGGTATGTATAATAGTTATAATGAAAAGGAGGAACTTAGGAAAATTCGAAACTAAACGTTACTATAAAATACCTTACCGAAATAACTTTTGCAATACAAGAACTTATGCAATGGCTGTGATATTTTCGTGCATTATATACATCGAAATTATAATATAAGAGTACTTTCAAAGTTTCAGTACTACAATTTTTACCGAGATCGTTGCAAGAGGTCAAAATTCTATATGCAGCGGACAAAACCATTGCAACAAAATTATCTACTGCAATGATTACATAAATGTTGAGATGGGCCCAATTTTTTGAACTGTAATTTGAAACCGGATATAGAAAAACATAAAATCATGATCATGTAGAATATAGTACGTAGTCTGTTCCATCGTTCGTAAGGAAGCATGATGAAAAGAGACACATGGCTAATCTGAAAAATTATCAAACAAGCACAATTTTATAAAACTTGAAAAAAAAAGGTTAGTCAAAAACTACTTCACCCATTTTTTTCGACCAGACGGGCAAAATTGCCCCATTATATGCATATACTTAAGTGTTCCTTTCACTTATATGTAGTTGTTGGTTTGGTTTATAGATTAATTAAATATGCAGAAATTACAATGCATAAATTGTTTATGCAATGAATGGTAACATATGAATTGTTATGTTGAGATTGCTTATTTTAAGAGCTTTTTTGTCTTTAAAGTATATTGAAGAATTAACTAAAATAATAGTCTATCCAACTGTTTAAACTAAAAATAACCGGAGAATGTATAATAAATATTTAATCCATATATAATATGTGTTTAACTATGTATAATCAGTATATAATATATATATTCGGAGTAAACCGTGAATCCGGTCAACTATTTGTGTAAAGATCTCTTTAATATAGACTGTTACACCTTTTTTTTCTTCATAAAATAATACACAGATTCTCGCATAATTTTAATTTAATAAGTATTAGCCAGTTCGTTAATAAGACCGATCAAAAGCTATAATAAGTTATGGAGGGATTAATATCTTTGCTTATAAAATCTGTTAGGGATATAGTAGATATGTTCTAGATCCATTCTCGTATTTGATGATTTGAACATATTTTTGTGAACGTAATTTCATATAAAAGATATACGGCATTTGATATTCTCTCATCATAGTTATTATTAATTTAATAAGGCCCTTGATTAAATTTTGAGATTGTCATCGTGATAGAGATCATGACTGAGAGTTAAGTCTCTTACAATTTAATCTAAATTTATTCTTGACCGTATGCTATTAATTTAGACATTAGTAATCCAGTTAGATCAATATTTGTGTGATCGTCTTTATGGGATAAAGATTAGTTGATATCATTAACTAAATCACATAGATAGATGACGCATATGAAGATGTGATCATTGGACCGACTCATTGGATAATTTCTAATAGTTAGAATTACCATAAACTATCAATAGGATATTCTCTTGAAGAATGTGATGCAAGATTTGACCTGCGATCATCAGAGTAATTGACAAGTTATTTATTGTGCTTTGATGCTAGATACCTATAGCTCTAGGGCGATAGTTGAAAGGATATTGGGTACGATTAAATACTTGTAGAATAAATGATTGATCAAGATAGAATCTGTCGACTCTTGGTAATGAGTTTAAGCTCCATGTTGTCATGAATTATAAATGATCAAACTAAGACCTTGGCCAGGGCGATTGAATGAAAGAAGAAAAAAGTTTCTTAGATCATTCAATGGTCAATTATATTTGACATAAACAAATAGTTGGTCACCTATTAGGATTTGACAGTTGAACCATATCCTAGGGTGACTCAGAGCTACAGGGACAGAAAGAAATATTACTTTATTCTTCTACTGGTTCTTGAAAGTAAATTGTATATTTCATTCTATCTGGTCGTTAAGGAGTGTTGCTAGACGCCACCCTTGATTAGTATATTGATATGATTAATTTACTACCGGTTTAGTATTGAACCTACGGAGTCGGCCACTAACGAGTGTTCTGATCTTTGCTAAAGGATTAATTAACTTATTATTTAACAATTGAATTAAAAAAATTTAATTAGTCAAATAAATAAAGTTACTAGTCCAAATGAAATATTATTATACTCTTTGGTAGCACAAGAAAAATAATTAATATTGTGAATAAATTAAAAATTTTCTATTTGGAATAGAATAAATTATGTCTCTTGATCGAAATATATATGTGATATATATTTGATACTCATAATTAATATATATATATATATATATTATAAAAGCATGAATACAATATCGGTTTACAAAAATAACCTTATAATATTGATCATAATAACTCATAATAAAGGACATAACCGAAATTCTAGATATTAGTCTTATAATCCTATTAGTTTTAGGACATAATATTACACATTAGGAATCCTACATGAAGGAATCCTATTAGTATAATTACTTAGGGGATGTCTAATTCATATAAAATTGAACAAGTAAATATCTTTAGTCATGTAATCCTATTACGTTTACTATATACTTCTTCAAAATTCCTATTACTATAATTTAATTTGAAAACATATTATAATATCCTATTACTAATCTAGTTTGATAAAGTATTATATTATGCATATTCATTTAGAAAATGGAGAGCCTATATTATTATAAAAGTATAAATACAATATTAATATACCATAGGAAAAGGACATAACTGTACTAACCTAGTTTTTGGACTACAATACTTCTATGCTAATTTTTATTATTTAAAATTTTAAAATTAATAATTTTTATCTATTAAATTCTTATTAAAAATATGTCGGCAAGTTTAACAAAATTAAGTTGATAAGAATCCTCCGTATTGACAATATATTACCACTCCATAATGTCCAATACCAAGAAAAACTAAAAGTAACATTAAATGGATTGCATAATGAGTTGACATTGAGAAAAATATACCACCATGTTAATATATTTTTATTTTATTCTAAACTATTTTCTACTCAAATAATATTTTGTTATCAATTTTTCGTGTAATATTGAAAAATACCCAATTTTTAAACAACAACTAAGAAATATTTAAGAATACAAATGTTGGAGAAAGAGAAAAAAAAATAGTTAGTAAGAGTCAATACCACTAATGATTCTACAAACATAACGATCTAAAAGTGAAATGTTATATAAATCTTTTACTCTTTGAAAATAAAATTTATGGTAGATAAAATTATAATTAAGATTAAATATTCAAAACAAGAGATGAACAAATATTAATATCTGAATCAACATAAAATAAATAAATTTTTATGTTAAAACCAAATAAATCTTTTAATTCATTATTTAGCAAGAGAATCTAATTCAATTATTTTTTGAATTCATCATATGAGTAAAATTCTTATTCAACTTAAAAAAAAAAAAATCTTAGGGTACATAAATTTATTCTATTAAAAGAGTGTTAGAACACAAAATAAAAAGGATAGTATATTATTAAGAATCAAAATGCTATACAAGTGTTGTAGGAGCACAATCAAAGCGAAATCCTAATCAAGAACAAGCTTTCAAGATTATATTATAAAGTATCGACTCTGGTATAATGATATTATTATTTGAAGATGCCTTCGGCAGAATCGAAATAATATTTCTATGTCATGCGTTACTTGCAAATATCATATTAAGAGGCATGACACCATTAGCAATAATAGCAAGTGGTGTACCAATAACAATTTTATTGTGAGGCCGCCCACTTTAGATTTGATATACCTCTTCAAACAACTTAAATAACCACCACAAATATATCAAAGCAGAGCAATGGTGCTAAATTTTTAAGGAAAGCAAAATTAATAATATGGGATGAATCACTTATGGTTAAGTGTCAAATGGTCGAATAAATTATCTGGAATTCTAGAGATATATTGAATATTAATGAACCGTTTGGTGGAAAATTAATGGTTTGGGAGGTGATTTCTGTCAAGTACTACCAGTAGTTCCAAAATCGACAAAAGCAGAGACTGTAAAATCTATCTTGTCAAAGTTATACTTTTGGCCTCAAATGAAAAAGATTCAATTAACAAGAAATATAAAGTAAGAACAGATCCAGAATTCAGTGTCTTCTTGCTTCGTGTCGGAAACGAAGAAGAGCATCCAATAAAAGATGATTTGATTCTTGGTGAACACTTGGTTATCAATCCATATGTCAATGTTAGTGCATTTAATAAGAGAAATATTTCTATCTGCACACCCTCCTGCCCAAATCTAATGAAGCCCTTATCAAGCCCACTTCAGCTACGGAGATCAGAAGTTTTTTGGGTTTGGCAGGCTACTACCTTTGATTTGTGAAGGGGTTTTCATCTATAGTAGCCCTGTTGACCAGGTTGACCCAGAAGGGTGTCCCGTTCAGATGGTCAGACGAGTGTGAGGCGAGCTTTCAGAAGCTCAAGACAACTTTGACTAAAGCTGTCACGACCCAAATTTTCCTCTGTTGGGTATCGTGATGACACCTATCCTAGAGACCAGGTAAGCCTAACAATTAACAATAACAACAATAAATAAATGGACTAACAGTCTCGATAAGGAACCTTGACAGAATTTACAGTATTTTTTTTTCAAAACCGGTAATACAAGTCATAAGCTCTACGAATCTCCTACGACTTCTAAATACAACTGTTTGGAAAAAAATACATCAGTGTATGAATAATAGCAATCATCCGCGCAGTTACTATCAATCAATATCTGGATCTGTGCAACAAAAATGCACAGAAGAGTAGCATGAGCACACCACAGTGGTGCCCAGTAAGTATGAAGACTAACCTTGTGGAGTAGTGACGAGGACTAGTCAAGACACCACTGGTCTACATACCGAACGTTACATCTATCCAAGACTTCACAGAATAATTTAGAACAATGACAATATAAAGCAGAAGGAAATTACAGAAATCAATCACGAAACAACACAAAATACATAGAAAGATGGACAACAAACAAACCATGCCGAGAGAAACACAATACAATAAATAACACCAATAACTCAACTCTACGTCGGTTTGTTCACATCGGGCCTTAGCCATTAAAATTCATAAACTGATGGGAATCTTTAAACAACAGTTCATATGAAAAACTTTTGCAATAAAAATCATTTTAGTATGGAAGAGTTTTCTTTGAAAACATACTTTCTCCAAAAGTAGATATAAGTGTATTTAATAGAGAGAATCACGTGAAACATAACTTCTTTCTATATACGAAACTTCCCAAAGATACTTTCCCAATAAATGACTTCCAAATATCATTTTAGGCAAGACTAGTGCTTTTTAAATATACCTTCGATTTAAAAGTCTTTCAAACACAATCATTTCGAAACCATTGCTTTTTCAATAAAACTCCTCAGTAAAATCTCAAAATCATAATCTCCTCAAGGTAAACCTATTAGAACTCAGTCCGTAACTCAAAACTTGCCATGCAATGCAGGAGGAACATCAAGTCTTGTCAATGAATGTAGTAAGAGATCAGTATGAATATCCGAATAAAAAAAATGGAATATTAACTCTTAAGCATATGCAGTAAAATTCAACAGGAACACGGAAGCAAAATGCAAAGACAAGTGCACGACATCACCCTTCGTGCTTTTACTCTCTTCCTCATAATGCAATGAATGGAATGAATACACGGCATCACCCTTCGTGCTTTACTCTCATCCTCATCAAAACAAGTATAGTAATAATCAAATAGAACAATGGAAACAATAATGCAAAGATAAGTGTACGGCATCACCCTTCGTGCTTTTACTCTCATTCTCACAATGCAATAAATAAATGAAAGGGAACGACATGTTCCTTCGTGATTTTAAATGTAAAGATCATGGCACGGCATCACCCTTCGTGCTTCTACTCTCTTCCTCACAATGCAATGTGTAAATGAAAGCAATAAAAATGATGGCACGATATCACCCTTCGTGCTTTTATTCTCTTCCTCACAATGCAATGTGTAAATGAAAGCAATATAAATCATGGAACGGCATCACCCTTCGTGCTTTTACTCTCTTCCTTGCAATGCAATGAATGAAATGAATACACGGCATCACCCTTAGTGCTTTACACTTTTCCTCACCCAAACAATAACAAGAACAACAGTTTGGCAAGGAAAGTCAGCAATAAGAGCCATAAATCACAACATCCCGGCAAGGGAGTCAACAACGGAATCAATATCATTAACATCACAAACAGTAATAGAAATCATACCATCCCGGCAAGGGAGTCAACAATGATAACAACATTTTCCCGGCAAGGGAAACAGCTATAACCAATCTCGCCTAAACAATTAAATTTACGGAATAAAACTTAGCTCAAATAAGGCCTAGTAATAGGTAACATCAAGAAAAAACCAACAACATAAATATTTATCAACTAGACCCAAGTAGCACATAAGGGAAAGTTATATAAATCACAATGTAAGAATCACGGGCATGCTTGACTCCAACGAACGGATGTTCTAACTACAACTAACCAACTATTAAGGTTAGATAACACTAATATAGTCAATTTGACAGTTTTAGGAAGCAAATATAGCATGAAGATAAGAACGATAAATTGTTCGGTTAAGTGAATTAAGATCAAATAGCCATCGAAGGAATCCAAAAGCAAGTAATTCTAATTTAAGCAGGAAAGGATGAAATTAACCACCAAGGACTCAAATGTACCAACTAAAATTCATACACGGCAACATAAGAACCTACGAACCCTAGAAGGCCAGTCTATTAGCAAATAAGTCTGAATACGCACTCGTCACCTCGCATACATGGACTACAAACAACAAAGAAGACTCAATCCTAAAGGGTAGTTTCCCCACACAAGGTTAGGCAAGATACTTACCTCAACCGCTCAAAATAAACTTGAAATCACGTTCTTGCCACGTGTATCCGACTCCCAAAAGAGAAAATCTACTCAAATCAATAGCATCGTGTAAATAATACTACAAGCAACTGGTTAAACAAATAAATTCGAAGCTAAGACGCGAAATTAGGAAAATTGCCCAAAAAGTTCCTCGAGCCCACGTTTCAGAATCGGGTAAAAATTATTCCGGACACCCATTCACTCACGAGTCTAAACATATGAAAATCTCCCAAATCGGAGGTAAAAAACTCAATCAAAACTCAATAATTCGGTCTATGAAGTTTATCCCATTTTCTACCCAAAATTTTGAAAATTAAAGGTTGGATTTAAGGTTGGAAACATGGAAATTGGTCTATAATGGATAGAAATCGCTTACCCAAATTACCCAGGTGCAAAAGCCTCCAAAAATCGCCTCTCCCGAGCTCCCCAATTCGAAAATGGTTAAAATAACATAAACCCTCGGTTCTGCCCCTTTTCTGCCCAGCCATTCCGCACCTGCGCCCCTGGGACCGCACCTGCGAAACTACCATCGCAGGTGCGAAAACCCACTAAAAAGTCTGGGGTCGCACCTACGGTCAAAGGGCCGCACCTGCGGAAACTAACTGCACCTGCGAGGATTGGGGGTTTGGGATAAGTTTCATACCTGCGAACTCCTCGCCGCACCTTCGTGTCTGCACCTGCGGAAGGTCCATCGCAGGTGCGAGACATAAGAACCAGCAATGGTTCAACTGTCTTCCAAGCTCTAAAAACACCCGATGAGCATCCTAAACGTACCCGAGGCCCCGCGGGACCCCGTCCAACCACACACACAAGTCATATAACCTAACACGGACTCGCTGGAGGTTTCAAACCACATAAAACAACACTAACACGATGAATTAAACAAAAAAATCCATGAAAATTCTTCAAACTTCTATAAACATTAAGTTTTGCATTTAAGGTCCGAATCACGACAAATTAAGTCCGTTTCTTACCAAATTTCACAGATAGCACATATAAGAAATATCGAACCTGTACCAGGCTCCGAAACCATGATACGGGCCTGATATCACATGTTTCATCTCAAATTTAATTTTCAAAAACCTTTATATTTTTCAGAAAATAATTTTCTTTAAAAATTCATTTCTCGGACTTGGGACCTCGGAATTCGATTCCGGGCATATGCCCAAGTCCCATATTTTCCTACGGACCTTCCGGGACCGTCAAATCACGAGTCCGGGTCCTTTTACCAAAAACGTTGACCGAAGTCAACTTTATTCAAATTTCTAACACAAAATTATCATTTTTATTAGTTTTTTTCACATAAAGGCTTCCCGACTACACGCCCGGGCCGTGCACGCAAATTAAGGTGAGATAGAAGGAGGTTTTCACGACCTCGGAACATAGAATTAGCTAAAACTATACGGGATAACCTTTTGGGTCATCACATCCTCCCCCTCTTAAACAAACGTTCGTCCTCGAACGTGCCAGGATTCACCTTGAACTCATCCAATCATTGATTGTACACTTCTAACACATACCCGCGGGTGATCCCACGTCACCCCAATCCATGATAGCCTGACGAAACAATCACAACTGCAATATAGCCTTCACATCACCACTGATAAGCCTCCTACCTCTACTTCTCACCCTCTACTCATTTACAAAAGACCCGAATTCTAAATCCATATCCGACATTATTCTCAATCAGCCGCATCAACTCATGACTACACCGACTAGGCACGGCCACACAACATCGCACATCACACATAGGCTCATATAACACTTTTGATCACAATAGCTGCCCAAAATCAACTCGACATTGGCAATTAGCCCCACATCTGAAAGAACTCTGTTCCCAAACCCCATAACACTGATAATGATGCAATGAACACGAAGTCTTCATTATTAAACACCCGAGTCACCAGCCACAACTGACACCACCAGGCACACATCCCGTAAACTAAACTAAAGAAAACACATAATGAAATGACTGAATAAGAAAATGGAAACATATAAAGGAACTATCAAACAAGCCCATAGGCACAACTCTCTATCAATACCGACTTACCAAAAGCAATATAACAAGGAAGACGCAAAGCATATGAACAAATCACAAGGATACCATAAAATTTTCACTGCGGTACTCAGCCAGGACCAAACATATTGAATCACAAATATCACGAGGACCTCGCCCTCAACTCTGAATCACATACCGAAAATATATCATACCAATTGAAATTCCTCCACTACTTCATCTCAGTTGATAAAATCATAACGCTAGCTGATCTCACATCTCGATGGAATATCAAATCACAACTCGTAAGCAAGTATTTAGGAAAATCACATAAAGCTTACCACGAAGAACAACAAGGACTCACTTCCAGTCTCACCACTATCAAGAATGAAATAAAAAACGATAGACACGAGCTACCACTCATAGAATTTCCCATCAGGAGCAAACACACAATGGGGTGCAGAACATGGAACTCACTCATAAATGAAACAGCAATTAAGGGAACTCGTCTCGACCAGCAGAACTATAATGAAATACAATTAGTGCCCCTCTGTAACACATCAAAACATACCTGGGTGATGATATTTGGCACACCGACCTCTATTTTACTATATGAAACACAAAAATGGGTCGGGGCTCCCCCTCTTAGGGGCCCTCTACTCACCTGAATACCCTGCTACCACACACTTACCTGAATCCTGGAACAATCTCTCACCCTGTAGCTAATATCTCCACACTGAAAATAATCTCGCTGCCGACATGGCTGTGGAAAAACACACAATACGAACACTCTGAGACCCATGAGTACCTGAAATCCCATGCGGAGCTGGTAATGCAAATTGAACTGGTTGACCCACAAAGCCTTTACCGTTTCGTACCTTGCCTCCATAATACGGACCAGTAGATTCCTCCGATCTACGAGGCCTCATTGCCTCCCTGAACTGTCTCCCTGATCTCGTCTGTCCTTTCACTCCCGGTCCCACATGCTCTCTAACCGGAGAGCGATCCCCTTACCTGCTGAAACGAGGCATCCTACTCTAACTCTCGAGTCCCGCTAAATCTAATATCATGCCTGAACTCCCAAATGACACTACGGACTCATCTCCCAGCTGAAGCAACCAAGCGAAGTGCAAGTCTGGCCCACTCACTGAATCTAACGGCATGCTCCCATAGTGACACAGCGCCCTGACGCAACTGCTCAAACTCCGCGCGCCGTACATCCCGAAGGAATTAAGGCACAACCTCCTTCAAAACATCTACGAAAACTAAATCCATGTTAGAGAAGCTAACTTGGTCAGGTGACCCCAACTGATATGCCTCCAGCACTGATCCACCCGTTACTCTAAACCTGAGACATGACAAAAACAAACCCGCTCGTCTCCACAATACCCGACGCGAAGAATATAGTGACACTCCTCCCGGAAACCCTAGGCACCATCTGCTGCCAATCCACTGAAAGATAGAAGGGTGATACTTTCTGTACCTCTCAAGTCCAAGGTATTCTTCCTCTGAGTCTACTGTCCTAACCACGGGCTGAACTGAAACCACATGTCGTGCTGTCATGACAACGGGTACCTGACAAATGTGATCTCGCTGATCTGGAGTGTAGACGGTGGGAGTCTGAACTCCTCCCCTGATATGTGAAGCAACCGGTGCACTAGAATCAACCCTACCTGAGTCAATGTACCACTTATACTCAAAACTGCGCTCAGGTCTCCTGAAGTCCGGGGTAGCAACAGGCGCCCCCTGTACCTGTTCCCCAACTAGAACTATTGGGCGACTCCTCAACGGCTGCTCTGATAGCCATCTTAACTGCGACACGTGCTCCTCTTTGGCCTCTGTCTCTGACCCTTGCGACACTTGCTCCGGGGTAACATCATGAGGAACCGCCGTCGTGTCCTCACAATCGGTGAGAGAATGGAACGATAATTTCAAACTTCAAGATCAATAAACTCGCACGATAGGAATGAAGGAAGTGAAATTGTCCTATTAGTTCCGTAGCCTCTAGAAGATAAGTATAGACGTCTCCGTACCGAATCGCAAGACACTACCAAACCCGCTTATGACTCGTAGCACCTATGAACCTAGAGCTCTGATACAACCTTGTCATGACCCAAATTTCCCTCTGTTGGGTATCGTGATGGCACCTAGTCCTATAGACCAGGTAAGCCTAACAATTAATAATAACAACAATAAATAAAGGGACTAACAGTCTCGATAAGGAACCTTGACAGAACTTATAGTGTTTTTTTTTCAAAACCGGTAATACAAGTCATAAGCTCTACGAATCTCCTACGACTTCTAAATACAACTGTTTGGAAATAAATACATCAGTGTATGAATAATAGTCCAAAGAAGGTGACTCCGAAGCCTGTGAACGCAACAACAGGTTACTTTGAGTCTCCTCAGCAATCATCCGTGCAGTTACTATCAATAAATATATGGATCTGTGCAACAAAAATGCATAGAAGAGTAGCATGAGCACACCACAGCGGTGCCCAGTAAGTATCAAGACTAACCTCGGTGGAGTAGTGACGAGGACTAGTCAAGACAGCACTGGTCTACAAAATAAATAACATGAATATAGAAACATACCAAACGTTACAACTATCTAAGACTTCACAGAATAATTTACAACAATGACAATATAAAGCGGAAGGAAATTACAGAAAATCAATCACGAAATAACACAAAAATACACAGAAAGATGGACAAAAAACAAGCCATGCCGAGAGGAAACACAATACAATAAAGAACACCAATAACTCAACTCTACGTCTGTTTGTTCACATCGGGCCTTAGCCATTAAAATCCATAAACTGATGGGAATCTTTAAACAACAGTTCATATGAAAAACTTTTGCAATAAAAATCATTTTAGTATGGAAGAGTTTCCTTTGAAAACATATTTTCTCCAAAAGTAGATATAAGTGTATTTAATAGAGAGAATCACGTGACACATAGCTTCTTTCAAAATACGAAACTTCCTAAAGATACTTTCCCAATAAATGACTTCAAAATATCATTTTAGGCAAGACTAGTACTTTTCAAATATACCTTTGATTTAAAAGTCTTTAAAACATAATCATTTCGATACCATTGCTTTATCAATAAAACTCCTCAGTAAAATCTCAAAATCATAATCTCCTCAAGGTAAACCTATCAGAACTCAGTCCGTAACTCAAAACTTGCCATGCAATGCAGGAGGAACATCAAGTCTTGTCAATGAATGAAGTAAGAGATCTGTATGAATATCCGAATCAAAACAACGGAATATTAACTCTTAAGCATATGCAGTAAAATTAAACAGGAACGCGGAAGCGAAATGCAAAGACAAGTGCACGGCATCACCCTTCGTGCTTTTACTCTCATCCTCACAATGCAATAAATAAATGAAAGGGCACGACATGTTCCTTCGTGATTTTAAATGTAAAGATCGTGGCACGGTATCACCCTTCGTGATTTTACTCTCTTCCTCACAATGCAATGTGTAAATGAAAGCAATATAAATCGTGGAACGACATCACCCTTCATGCTTTTACTCTCTTCCTCACAATGCAATGTGTAAATGAAAGCAATATAATCATGGCACGGCATCACCCTTCGTGCTTTTACTCTCTTCCTCACAATGCAATGTGTAAATGAAAGAAATATAAATCATGGCACGATATCACCCTTCGTGATTTTACTCTCTTCCTTGCAATGCAATGAATGAAATGAATACACGGCATCACCCTTAGTGCTTTACACTTTTCCTTACCCAAACAATAATAAGAACAACAGTTTGGCAAGAAAAGTCAGCAATAAGAGCCATAAATCACAACATCCCGGCAAGGGAGTCAACAACGCAATCAATATCATTAACAACACAAACAATAATAGAAATCATACTATCCCGGCAAGGGAGTCAATAATGATAACAACATTATCCCAGCAAGGGAAACATCTATAACCAATCTCCCCTAAACAATTAAATTTACGGAATAAAACTCAGCTCAAATAAAGGCACAGTAATAGGTAACATCTAGAAAACACCAACAACATAAATATTTATCAACTAGACCCAAGTAGCACATAAAGAAAAAGTCATATAAATCACAATGTAAGACTCACGGGCATGCTTGACTCCAACGAACGAATGTTCTAACTACAGCTAACCAACTATAGAGCTAGACGACACTAATATAGTCAGTTTGGCAGTTTTAGAAAGAAAATATAGCATGAATATTAGAACGGTAAATTATACGGTTAAGTCAATTAATATCAAATAGCCAACGAAGGAATCCAAAAGCAAGTAATTCTAATTTAAGCAGGAAAGGATGAAATTAACCACCAAGGACTCAAATGTACCAACTACAATTCATACACGGTAACATAAGAACCTACGAACCCTAGAAGGGCTGTCTATTAGCAAATAAGTCCGAATACGCATTCGTCACTTCGCATACACGGACTACAAACAATAAAGAAGACTCAATCCTAAGGAGTGGTTCCCCCACACAAGGTTAGGCAAGATACTTACCTCAACCGCTCAAAACAAACTTGAAATCACGTTCTTGGCACGGATATCCGACTCCCAATGACCCAAATCTACTCAAATCAATAGCATCGTAAAAATAATAGTACAAGCAACTAGTTTAACAAATAAATTCAAAGCTAAGACGCGAAATTAGGAAAATTGCCCAAAAGTTCCCCGGGCCCACGTCTCGGAATCAGGTAAAAATTATATTTTCTGGACACCCATTTACTCACGAGTCTAAACATATGAAATCTCCCAAATCGAAGGTCAAAAACCCAATCAAAACTCAATAATTCGGTCTATGAAGTTTATCCCATTTTCTACCCAAAATTTCGAAATTAAAGGTTGGATTTAAGGTTGGAAACATGGAAATTGGTCTATAATGGATAGAAATCACTAACCCAAATTACCCAGGTGCAAAAGCCTCCAAAAATTGCCTTTCCCGAGCTCCCCAATTCGAAAATGGTGAAAATAACATAATTCCTCGGTTCTGCCCAGCCATTCTGCACTTGCGCCCCTAGGACCGCACCTGCGGAACTACCATCACAGGTGCGAAAACCCACTAAAAAGTCTGGGGTCGCACCTGCGGTCAAATGGCCGCACCTGCGAAAACTAACTGCACCTGCGAGGATTGGGGGTTTGGGCTAAGTTCCGCACCTGCGAACTCCTCGCCTCACCTGCGGAAGGTCCATCGCAGGTGCGAGACACTAGAACCAACAATGGTTCAGCTGTCTCCCAAGTTCTAAAAACACCCGTTGAGCATCCTAAATGTACCTGAGGCCCCCCGGACCCCGTCGAACAACACACACAAGTCATATAACCTAACACGGACTCGGTCGAGGTTTCAAACCACATAAAACAACACTAACACGATGAATTAAACAAAAAAATCCTTGAAAATTCTTCAAACTTCTATAAACATTAAGTTTTGCATTTAAGGTCCGAATCACGTCAAATTAAGTCCGTTTCTTACCAAATTTCACAGATACCACATATAACACATATCGAACCTGTACCGGGCTCCAGAACCATGATACGGGCCCGATATCACAGGTTTCACCTCAAATTTCATTTTCAAAAACCTTTATATTTTTCAGAAAATAATTTTCTTTAAAAATTCATTTCTCGGACTTGGGACCTCGGAATTCGATTCCGGGCATACGCCCAAGTCCCATATTTTCCTACTGACCCTCCGGTACCGTTAAATCACGGGTCCGGGTCCGTTTAGGCAAAATGTTGGTCGAAGTCAACTTTATTCAAATTTCTAACACAAAAATTATCATTTTTATCAGTTTTTTCACATAAAGGCTTACCGGCTACACGCCTGAGCTGTGCACGCAAATCAAGGTAAGATAGAAGGAGGTTTTCACGATCTCAGAACATAGAATTAGCTAGAAATATACGGGATGACCTTTTGGATCATCACAACAACACGGTGTTGGTGTTGCCCAATGGTTCAGGGTCTTATACGGTCTATTGTGATGCGTCCCTTGTCGGGCTTGGTGCGATATTGATGCAGGAGGGCAGGGTAATTGAATATGCGTCACGGAAATTGAAGGTTCATGAGAAGAATTACCCTGTCCATAATTTAGAGTTGGCAGCCATTGTTCATGCGCTGAAGATTTGGAGGCACTACCTTTACAGCGTGTCGTGTGAAGTTTTCACTGATCATCGGAGCCTTCAGTATTTGTTCAAGCAAAAGGATCTCAATTTGAGGCATAGAAGGTAGTTGGATCTATTGAAAGACTATGATATCACCATCTTGTATCATCTCGGGAAGGTCAATGTGGTGGCTAACGCATTGAGTAGAAAGGCAACGAGTATGGGCAGCCTTGCGTTCATTCCAGGCGGTGAGAGGCCGCTTGCATCAGATGTTCTGACTTTGGCCAACCAGTTTGTGAGGTTGGATATTACAGAGCCCAGCCGTGTTTTAGCTTGCACAGTCGCTCGGTCTTTGTTGTTTGAGCGCATCAGAGATTGGCAGTATGAAGACCCTCATTTGTTGGTCCTTAGGGACACAATGCGGCACGGTGGTGCCAATCAGGTTACTGTTGGTGATGACGGGGTCTTGAGGATGCAGGATCGTGTTTGTGTGCCTAATGTGGATGGACTTCGAGAATTGAGGATGCAGAGTCGTGTTTGTAATTTCAAATTTCTTTTTTTGTGTCTGTTGTTTTCTTTTCACGGTTTCGAAAGTTTAGTGATTCGGAAGTTTATGAAATTTGCGGGTTCGGAAGGTTGTTGGTTCAAAAGTGTATGGCTTCATGTTTATTGTATCTAAATTATTTACAAAAAACTCTTGAGAAGTTATTTTCCTTAATTTGCTTACCAAACACCGGAAAATGAATAAGATTACTATTTGTTTTCCAAGAAAACATTTTCTTGGAAAATATTTTTACGGAAAACATTTTCCGTTATGGCAAACACACCCTTAACTTGAAAATGTATATGATTTTTAAGGAGCTTTCGCAGTTAAATTGGTTTTCATGTATATGATTTAGGTACATCATATGGTTTGGTTCGCTCGGGTCGAGTAGTGTGTCGAGTGCCGGTCACGTGGTTTTGGATCGTGACATCAACAAAATCCAAAATAAATCTTCATTTTATCTCCTTCTCGATCAGCCTTTTCTGTCAGCTCGAGAAGGACGACATGAAAATGAAAGCTAACTATCTCCTTAATATATACTCCGTACTACAGGATCAACTTATTCCGAACAAGTCATGTATAGCTGTTAAATTCGTATGACGTTTTAACCAAGAGCACAAAGGACAAAGATATGTCAATCCGATTTTGAGTACAAGAAAAAAGATAGGACGACATTCTCAACGTTTTGCATACGCTATAAATAAAGAAGATTTATCGCTGAGTTATCAATCACCATTTCTTGTTTCTTGCATGGGAAGGAAGAAAATGAGAGTTTCCTCTGTTTTAAGTCTTTTTCTAATTCTATGCTACCTGAGTATCCAACAATGTTACGCAGGGGAAGCAGATGTTCTACGGCAATTTCTCAAGGCTCGACGGGCATCGACTAGTATTAACCACGGCAACGCGGCTGCCGAGAAACAAAGACGATCATCGTCAAAATTCATAGTGCCCCAGGTAGGATCAAAGGAAAATGACAAGATCTCGGCATTACCCGGGCAACCAAGTGGGGTTAATTTCGATCAGTATTCAGGATATGTAACTGTTGATGCTAAAGCTGGTAGAGCTTTGTTCTATCACTTCACTGAATCAACTCAAGATCCTTCTACCAGGCCTCTTGTCTTGTGGCTAAATGGAGGTAAATACACATACACCACACACACGTTTATGGGCAAATTATAGTTAGTGTGTGTTTATATGTATCGTGTGTGTATAAACTTTGAAAGTACAATCAGATTATATTTTAACAAGTTATACCACGTTCATTACCTGTCTTAATTATTTTCATTTTCCGTACTGATCTCTCTTTTTATCGACAGTTTATTATGAATTAAGTGACCTCATAATATTAAAATTCTTCTACAATGTCATTTTCTTCCCTTTATTGTTTGAGTATCATGTTTCCAGCTTAATTAATTTGTTGTTTTTTGTATGAACTTGATAGGACCTGGTTGCTCTTCGTTTGGGAATGGAGGAATGACGGAACTTGGACCATTCCGCGTCAATAAAGATGGAAAAACCTTGTGGCTTAACCCATTTGCCTGGAACAATGGTACTTAATAAATTAATTATCTCTGTAGATCTTCTGTTTAACCGATTTGTCATCACAATTGAGAGTAATCAGTAAACCGTAATAACAATGAACAATTTTGTGACTTTGCAGTGGCAAACGTGCTCTATTTAGAATCACCTGCTGGTGTTGGATTCTCTTATTCTAATACTTCATCAGATTATGTTACTGGAGATGAAAAGACTAGACAAGACAGTTTCACCTTTCTCATAAATTGGATGGAAAGATTCCCAGAATATAAACACCGCGATTTCTACATAATTGGAGAGAGTTATGCTGGGCACTATGTACCTCAACTTGCTCAGCTGATCTTGTCCCACAAGAAATCAGAACCCAACCTCGTCATTAACTTGCAAGGAATAGCCGTAAGCTAATTATAAGCTTCAAATGATCATTAAAATCCTTCTCTATATTATTAATTAGTCACTAATTACTATCTATATATGACATGGTTTTTAGACAGGAAATGCCTTCATTGACGATGAAACAATGAGTAGTGGTTCATACGACTTTTATTGGACACATGCACTAATATCAGATGAAATCCATGAAGGAATTATCTCCAATTGCAACTTCTCGGCAGAATTTACCACACAAGCTTGTGATGAGTACACAGACCAAGCAGATTCATCTCAAGGCAATATATACACTTATAACATATATTCCCAATTATGCAACTCCTCTGCCTATTTTTCCCTTCCTGTAAGTTTTCCACTCGCTAATTAACTGCTCGTTCATTCTTGAGGAAAAAAAAATTATTTGCACCCAGTATTTATACTGATTTAAATAATTTAATTTTACTGTTGCAAATTAAGGTGGAGAATCATGGTGAGAAAAAAATTTAAAAATTGTACATTCCTTTATTAAATTTATAATTAACCTAACTTTTTTTTTTCTATTGTCTATAACAGATATCTGGATTTGATCCATGCTCAGCTGACTATGTAGACAATTACCTTAACACTGTTGAAGTACAAAAGGCACTTAATGTCAGAGACATACCCCAGTCCTGGAGTTCTTGCAAGTATAATTCATATATACTGTGATTATTTTTAAAAGAATTCGTTCATCAAGTCGAATAGGTTCTATTTTTTATTTTTTTTTTATTTTTTTAATTTCACTTGTTTCAATTCCCTCTTTTGCAGTGATTACATACACGGCTCTTGGCAAGATTCCCCAGATACTGTTTTACCAATCTTTCAAGAGCTCATGCAAAGTGGCATTAGGGTTTGGATTTATAGGTTAGCAAATCAAGCAAGGAACTATATAAGCAGTCCTCATAAAAAATAATTCAAATTTTTACCAATTTCGAAACAATAACATTTTCTGATCAAGCCTTTTTCTTTCCTGACTTAACAATTTCAGCGGAGACGTAGATCATATTGTGTCTGTAACGACAAGTAGATACGCTATAAACAAAATCAAAACACCAGTCAAAACACCATGGTATCCTTGGTTCTTCCAAGGAGAGGTAAAAAATGTTTCATTATTAATTAATCTTCAAATCTACAATCTCTCTTACTTTCCGGATTGTCATATACGTATATGGATTAATTATTCACACCCTTGGGCTGTGCCTTCTAAAAATCTTGCGTGAACTTGTAATATTTCGTGCACCGAGCTGTATTTTCTGTACGAATTAATTATTTCATGCACCTTTTTTTTTGAAGGTTGGTGGTTATGCAGTAGAATACCAGAACTTGACATTTGTGACGGTAAGAGGAGCAGGACATTTTGTTCCAAGCTATCAACCCGGTCGTGCATTGAACATGTTCTCATCTTTTATCAATGGCACACTCCCTCCCGGTGTCGACTTTCCTGGTCTCCACTAATTAAACAGAAGATAAACGA
Organism: Nicotiana knightiana; assembly: GCA_005239525.1. NCBI lineage: Eukaryota > Viridiplantae > Streptophyta > Magnoliopsida > Solanales > Solanaceae > Nicotiana > Nicotiana knightiana. The sequence continues at coordinate 41,987 of ML379050.1, read as the reverse complement.
TTATTGAGAAGGGAAAAAAAAAAAAAAGAAGGAAAGTTGGTTTCACATGGAATAATTTTGTAGAAATCTACTACCCAATTATATTCTTGATCTGATATTCCAAATTTAAAATAAGACATACACAATCTAGTATTAACGATATCGATCTTTGACCGAAGACGAAGCCGAGCGACGACAACGCGAGGCTTGTCTTCTTCTCAACTCTTTAAGAGCTAGAAGAAGAGTTTCTCTATATATACACATAGATTTTCTTTCCTTCCTCCAATGAAGGACAAAATACACTAATTCAAAATTTCATTTCCCTCCATTTCTTTTCCCACCATTTTCCATTCACTCTTTTTAAGCTACACTAAGCTTAAAATTAAGCTACAAAGCTTAAAGACCAACATTTATAACTTCGTTTGTCTAGAGAAACGGTTAAATGTTCACTTGAGACCCCTCGTGGTCGCTTGTACTGTGAATGAGAAGAACAAAAATAAGGTAAGAATATGTCGATTTCCCTCGAACGACATGGATTTCAATATTAAGCAAAAGAATGATTGTGAAGTGTAAAAAGAAGGAAAAGAGAAGTTTAATTTTAGATGAATTCATGGCGGCACTAAACAAAGTCAACAAAGACAATTAAGCAAAAACCTACAGATGGAAAAAAAGCAAACGAAATCTATACGCAACATGGACTCTACGATACCCAACACATGTTCAAGTCATATGAAAGACCTTTACATGTCTCCGGATTCAAGTTAATTAACTGATCGATTTTGGTGTTTGGATTTTAAATTAATAAATATTGTCTGTGTCCCAATTTATGGGATACTTTTCGCTTTTAATTTTGGTTGTACATTTGGACATAGAATATTTATTTATTTTTTTCAAAATAAAATTATATATTTGAAACTACGTAAAAAGTACGATAAGTCACTAATCTATACTATATTAAAAGCACGAATACCCTTAATCTATCTATCTATATGTATACTATATTAAAAGCAAGAAGATATTTAACGAAATGTCGTTCGCCTTTTTTATCCTTAAAAAATAGGTTTCACATTGGACAAAATAGTCCTTTAAATTTTCTCCTAATAATTAGGAATTCTAAATCAACTAAATTTTGAGTATTAAATTCATTCCTTTTTTTTTGGTGAAGAAAAAAATATTAATCATCCCAACAACAACTGTATGAGGCATACACTTTAAATCTATACAGACTATGAAAGCTAGATATTGCTACCTATAATCTTTCCATAGTCGCAAAACTGGCGCATTGTATTCTTTTGTGTTATGACATTTGTCTATACATATCTTCTATCCACTCCCTATCTCTTTTACTTCCTTTATTACTGCTTATTTTATCATTCCTTAAATTGCATTCCTGCTGAATTTGAGTACATATTGTCCCAAGATTAGGAACTCTTTGATACCATAATGCTTCATTTCGTGCCTTCCATATAGCATATATCAATGCTGCTATTACTGACTTTACGAAAGTTTTGCAATTTTCTCCTTTGACACCTCTTGTTAGCCTTCTCCATATGCTTTGTAATGTGGTATGTTGTATTCCAATATTCAACCATTTTGTCATTGCCAGTGTGAGCATGTGATTTTTACTCGCCATATCGTTTTATAAAAATCTCAATAAATCAATTGATTTTATGAATTTTTGTTGATTTTCAGTGATTAATTGTGAAAGATTTGTATTTTTTGCATATCCATAATTCATCTTTTAAAATTATTAAAAATTGCATCACTATTATCAAGGAATTATAAAGTTATAATTAACTAAATAATAGACGAATGATGGTTACTTAACGTAATGTAGTTGTAATAACTAATTACTAAAAATTAATCATTTTTATTCAATAAATCATAAATTTTATTAGGAATATAAAATTGGTCGTTTTATTCTTGATTAATCTGTAAATAGATGAAAAATAAGGTTTAAAATTAATTACTACATTTTTTGGATTAAATTAGATTTGAACTTAATTAGTTTAATTGATTAAGCGAGCTAAAATCGGACCTGGGCCAAGAAACACCCAGGCCCAATCCCTATCTTTATACACTCACATGCCCACCCCAATAGCCCCCTTACCCGGCCTGCCCAACACCCATCCCAAACGACCCTATTTAGTTTAATCAATCAAATCCCGGCCATTCGAAATAGATCAGACGGCCAGGAACTCACCCCTCTCTAATATACAACTGTCCAAACGACCCCCCTACCCTCATTTCCATCAAAGCCTAACCCCCCCTCCCCCAAACCCTAGCCGCCTCCCCTCCCCTTCGTCTCTCTCTCTTCTGCCTCGACCAAACCCTAGCCTCCCTAGGTTTCCGCCGTCCGGAAACCGCCTACCGGCGGCGGATCTCCACCAATCAACCCCAAACTCTCACCCTATGACCTCCTTCACCCCCTCAATCACCGCCTAGGTTTGGTTCTCCTAATAAACCACTTTATTTCGGCCTATTTCGGATCTAGGAATCCAGAAACCCTAGCTTCCCCTTCCAGCCGATTTGAAGGCTTTTAATGGCTCTAACTTACACTGATCGATAACTCTCAACGAGGGATATTTATTTATGTGGGTTTGAGTCATTTTTTCAAACCCCGCCGGAATGCGTTAAACATCCCACCGGTATTTTCCCCTTATCCTTTCTGTCTCTTTGTTGTCTTTCAAATAGAAGCATATAGGAATCATTGTTTTTGATCCATGTTGTCATATTTTGCCTTCGTCCATGTTAATCATTATTCCGTATGTGTTTTGTGTTAATTAGCTTAAGCTCTACATGCATACACTGATTTTGTGTTTAGGTTAATTTGTTCTTGTCAAATAATAGCTAGGTTTCTTTGATAATCATACCTTCTTAGTATAATATAGGTTAATCAGTTATTTTGTTTAGGTGTCAGATTTTCTTTTCTGTTTTTGGTATTTTTATTTTCTGCCCTAAACATGATTGTCCACTCGTGAATAATCACTCCCTTATTTGCTTAATTGTTTTAGTCATTAGGGTAGTCGATTGATCGATTAGGGTGTTCATTAATTAATTGATGAAGAGTTAATTGTACTCGACTAATTAAGTGTACCTTGAAGATAAGATAACTAACAATGTAATTGAAAACTAACTCTAAGGACCTAAACTAACTAACCTGGAACCTGAAAATAGCTCACCTAAAATCAAAGATTGATTAGTGAGTTAGTCATCTCAATTAGTCAGCATTTAATAAGCTAATTACATACTAAGGTAAGAGTTAGTTAATTACAACTTCACTAATGATTAATTAAGTTGATCACTCAATTAGGTTGATTAAGTATAATGACTCAAATTGAGTTAATCACAATTAGATTTAAATCTAAAATAATTCACCAAAGCTTAAAGAATCAAGGTTTAGTCTTAATTAAGACAAGTAAACTGGCATCAAGCTAATAATACTTATCAGTCCTAGTTAACTAAGGAACCTGACTAGTGTTAGTAAACTATAGTTAAATAATAACCCAAGTAAGTAACCTTGGTTACCTCATGGTAAATAAAGGAACTTCAAGGGGTATATTAGGTAATGTAGACTTAGGAAATCAGAATTTTTAAGGGTAAAAGGGTCTTTTTATGGTTAGGAAAGTTCTAGGGGGCGGATGTCCCAAAGATAAGGTTGACAGTTGCCTTATGTACTATTTAGTACTATTTTTCAGCTTTTGGATAGGGAATATTCCAAAGGATATCCCATTCCTAAATATCCTATAAATAGGCTTTCTTTTTACATCTGGAGGGACATTTTTTTTTTAACCTTGGGCCCTGCTGAAAATCTGGATACAGAAATTTCATATACACACACATAGTAGAAATCCTATACTAAAAGAACACTCGATTAGGTATAGAAATATCTAAAAAAATCTGGTTTTCTTCAGTCTTCGTATTCTTGATCTTGGGTGGTAGCTGATTGGTTTTTCTGGGTTTTAAAAGTTTATCCAGTTGAAATATGTTTTCTTGATGGTTTTGATCAATTTCTGGTTTTCCAAGCTCTCACTTTCTGGGCTTCTCTACTGCTGGTCTTGTTTCCAGTTAGTTGTTGTGTTGATCTCCAGTTTTTTTAGCATCTGACCTTTATTTGGTCAAAGTTTCTTCTACTTTACTCTTAAAAAGGTATGTATTAACTCTTCTTGTTCTCAATGAAAAGCTGGATCGGAACTCTCTTCTTTTACTCATTGCTTAAGCCAGTTGTTCTTGATAAATAAGGTTGTTTCTTCTGATGTACGTAAATGTGGTTTTATAGATGTTTATTAGCATGATAATGAACTTGTGAGTGTGACAAATACTGTTTTGATATTGGTATTTTTTGGGTTGGTGTATGTGGTTTAATGACCGTTTGGTTAATATTCATAGTTCCAAATAATAGGACAAGCTGCACTAGGATGACTGAATCTGGCCTTTTCTATGGTCAGATTCTTTCCCTAAGAGTGCACAAAATATGCTTTCAATTGAGTCCCTTTGGTCAATAAAGAGATTCAATAAGCAAGTCTTTGGATAGTTTAGGATGTTGGCATTAGGGTAGATGAATATGACTTCTTAATAGTCAAATTCACCCCTTAGTAGTGCACAAACATTAGAATGGTTGGCTGAAGTTTACCCTTTAAAGGGTATAAAATATGTAATTAAGAAAGGCATTAGAGTGAGGAATCTGAACCCTTGAATGGTCAGATTCATCCTCTAAAATGCCTAAATAAGCAAGCCTCTATATGGTTTGGAGTTATGTTAAGTTAGCTTTAGGGTAGATGAATATGATTTCCTAATAGTCAAATTCACCCCATTGATAGTGCATAAACAGTAGTTTAGCTTGCTAAAAATTATCCTTCAAAGGACATAAGTGTGTAATGAGAAGGAGCTTTAGGAAAGTGAATCCAAAATCACAAAAATAGTCAGGTTCACTCCTCAAAATGCCCATAGCAGTCAAAGCATTTGAATAAATGCTTGCTAAAATCTGTTGCATAACATAAAGATATCTGTTAAGAGTCTAGACAAAGTGATATGATTGGATTGGAATATAACCCTTTCTATGGTTAGATTCAGTCCATGAAAAGGCATGAACGAATTTTTTGTTCTCCTAGGGCATCATTAAGGCTGAATCTAACTTCCTTTTATGGCTAGATTCATCTCACAAATGCCCAAAGGTCTGTTGTTAATACTGTCTAAGTACTCAAACTTTGGACTTACAATTTTAGATTAACATTGAAAAATACAGATTCCAAAGTCTCTGAAGGCTGGCTCGCACAGGAGCAGTTCTGCCCCTTCTTTATTCTTGTTACTCGTTGTTTTCATCTTTTAGGAAATTGTATTTCATAAGGAAATGGGGATGTAATACTGTAATTCTTATATCTTTAGTTATAATATGGGCTTTAATCAGGTTTAGCTCCCTAGGCTATTGGGCCATAAGGGAGTAGGTAGGCCTAACAATTAGAGTTATTTGCTCTAAGAAGTAGCTTAATAACAGTATATAATTAGATCAAAATCATGAATTTGTACTCGAATTAGTCTATACGAAGTCTCTTCATAATATTCGTTGAATTTCCAAAATTAGTTATCTTAACAAAAATTAGTAACTCAAAACATCTTTTTTGATTCATCTCACATTCTGCAGCCTGTCAGAAATAGATAAAGCTTAATACATATGAATCATGAATTCAAAGGGCATGTATTTAGGCTACTGGAGTTGTTAAAAATCGTTAAGCTAGCAAATCGAAGTTGGTAAAAACTATTTGTACCACGTTCTCTTTAAAGTTATAAAATTCTATTTCAAAGTTTACCAAATTCGAACAAGATCAGTGACCGAAAAGGGGTCTTGCATATCTGTATAAGCGTGTACAAATATATATATCCATGAATGATGTGTATTGTGTTAGCATATTCCTACTTTTGTTAGACTGAAATATGGATTGTTTAAGTCTTGCGAAACTCTGTTTGTTGACCTATCATGAAGTACTCAAATTAATCAAAGGCTTCACCCTTATTGCAAAATTAGTCACAATTAGGATTGGCCAAAGAGTTAAATGATAAATTGGGCTAAAATATGGCCATAGCCCAAAACATGTTATCTTTAGGCTTTTGAACATTATTTTAGGTAATCTTTAGGTAGAATGAATGCCTTTACTTTGAAACTTGAAAAAAATTGATCATTACCCCAAAATTACAATAAACTACATTCGGGAGTGGCAACTCATGCCCCCCAACCTTTAACTCTAAATAACTAATAAAAATGCACATAGCAATCACGGGTGCATTTCACGTGGCGTTCTTTCCATGTGCTCAAAAACAACAAGTGTACGCCATCGTAACTTGTCCAAGATAAATCCATAAACGTCCTAATCGATCTTAAAACTAAAACGCTCTTTCAAAAATAGAAAACTTAAAGAATGATCGAACATTACCTCAAATAGGCACTATAAAACCGTCATGACCATAGTCTTGACCACGTAATCTACCACTCGGGTGCGACAACTCATGTCCCCATCTTCAACTTCAAACTATAATAAAAATCATATGTTGTAATTGCGGGTGCATTTCATGTGGCGTAGTTATAATGTGTCCAAAAATAAATAAGTGCACGCCATCGTGACTTATTTCAAGATAAATCCGTAAATATTAAAAGCGGCTAAAAAGTAAAAAAAGGATAAAAGCACAATAGGTTTAAAATATATAAATAATTAGATAATTAGGCCAAATATTAATAGTTAAGCGACCGTGATAGAACCACGAAACTCGGAAATTCCTAACACCTTCTCCCGGGTTAACAAAATTCCTTACCCGGATTTCTGATTCGCAGACAACTTAAACAGAGTCAAAATCTCCTCGGTTTGGGATTTCAATAAATAAATAGTGTCTCAGAACACCGTAAAAAATCCGGGTGGCGACTCTGAAATTAATAAATAATCCCAAAATCGATTATGTCACTTAGTTGGAAAAACTCCCTTATCCCACCCTTATCGGTGAAAAAGGAGGTGTGGCAGCCAGTATACAGGATTTTAAGAACTGGCATTCAAAGAACATATGTTATATCATCTCAGGTGCATTGTCACATATTGTTCAGTTTATATCCTGGGTTATCCCATTTTCTGCAATCTCACTCTTGTTAGCATCTTTCATGTCCAACCAGCCAACATATGAAACTGTATTTTGGGACATTTCCTTTGTTCCATACCCATCTACTCCGACGCCAATTTTCCATGTTTCCTAGTCTCTAGAGATAGCCACTTTTAATGTTATATCTGTCGTTACTTGCTAGCCACCCTTGTTCAACATACCCCTATGCAAACATGTTCCTAACCGAGCATAATTTCTTCCAATACCAGCAAAAATCTTTAGGAGGCTTATATTGCCACCAAGAGCTACCCTTTAAGTATATGTGGTCTATCCATTTTACCCATAGATCATCTGCCTTGCAAGAAATATTCCATACATACTTGCCTATTGCGCCTCAGTCCATATCACCCCATTTGTGATTCCCAAGCATCCCATTTTCTTTGGTCTACATACCAAGTCCCATGCTTTCACTGGTGCTTTGTTTCTCACCTCCTTCCCATCCCATAGAAAATTTCTGCAAATTGTTGTAATATGTTTCATCATTGCTTTAGGTAAAAGGAAAATGGAAGCGCAATATGTTCGAACATGCATCAGTACTGAGTTGATAAGCTGCACTCGGCCCGCATATGGTATGTGCCTTTATCCCATGTTTTGATTCTTACTGTCGTCCTATCTACCAACATCTCACAACTTATACCATTCAACTTTTTAAGTTGAAATTGGAACACCCAAGTACTTAAATGGTAAAGTCCCCTTCTAATAGCCTGTTATATCACATAGATCCCTCAGACTTTGTTGCTCCATATTGGCACTGAAGATATTGGACTTCCCTGTATTTGTGCATAGTCCTGAAGCCCTTGAGAATGATTGAAGTCCTCTAAGCATCAACAAGACTGATTGGTATGTTCCTTTGAAAAATAGTAGAACATCATCAGCAAAATATAAATGATTCAACTTCAGCCCTTTACATTTTTTGTGGAACTCAAATCCTGGCATACTTGCTACCTTCTTCATTATTCTGGAGAAGTATTCCATGTATATGAAAAATATAAGTGGTGATATAGGATCCCCTGCCTGAATCCACGTTTGCCCTTAATATTTCCATACAAACCCCTATTCAGAGCAATGCTATAATGTGTTGTAGTTATGCAATTCATCACCCATTTAATGAACCTTCCAGGGAATTTCATAGCATAGAGAATTTCCTCCACAAATTCCCATTCTATTATATCATATGCTTTCTTGAGATCAATTTTAATCAAGCAGTTCTTGGTTGTGGCTTTCCTGTTGTATAGTCTTACTATATCTTAACAAATGAGGATGTTCTGCACAATACTTCTGCTAGCTACAAATGCACTTTGATTGTCCGATATTAGCTCATGGAAGACTATTCTGAGTCTGTGACAAAGCATCTTTGATATGATCTTGTATATTGTATTACATCACGTTATAGGCCTGTAATCCCCTACACTGGATTCACATGCACTTTTTTTATGAGATTAATAATTACTGTGTTATTTCATACTTTAAGCATTTTCCCATTCCTAAAGAATTCTAACACATCATCTACCACATCCTTCCCTACAATTTCCTATCCATCTTTAAAGAACTGATTTCCAAAGCAATCCGGTCCTGGTGCCTTGTCTCCAGCAATAGCCCATAATGCTTCTTTTACTTCATTCTCAGTAAATTTCTCTTCTAGTTTTGTTCTATGCATAGCGGAAATAGTAGGCCCCTGTCTTACCAAGATGCTACATACATGCTACCTATCTCTTTGATTGGTTCCCAATAGGCCTGTTATGAATGCCTTAACTATCCCCTCTAGATCATTTGTGTGTTATCTATCTGCCGTGTCAATATAGAATATTCTATTGGAATTCCTTCTTGCCTTCATCATACTATGGAAAATTTTTGTGTTCATGTCTCCTTGAGTCAACCACGTATTTTGTCTCAAGAAATGCTCTCTAGCATTATTCCATGTTCTGCATTCCTAGGATATGATATCTTCTTTTTCTATCAGTTTAATGTTACATGGATCCTTTTGCATTCTTTCCTGGCATTTTTGGAGTTTCTGCATTGCCTTATCTCCCTTCCTCTCTATCTCACTAAATCTATCTTTGTTCAACTCTTGCAAAGTATGTCTGATTTTGTGTAGTTTTTCCACTAATTTATACATTTTTGTGCCTTTCATATCATTCCTCCAACCTGCCTTTAATTTCTCCTTGAATTCTGAGCCAAGCTCCACATATTGAAGTACCTGAATATTTTATTCTTCGGTTGGCTTCCCTTGTCCCAACTTATAATGGCCAGACAACGATAAAATAACCCCGCATTCCGGTAATGTAATGCTGATGCAAGTAGGTTAAGATTCCACTCACCATTCACCATAACTCTATCAATTCTACTGAGTACTATATCCCCTCCACTTTTCTTGTTTGTCCATGTGAAGAATGCTCCAGAAGATTTAAGGTCCAACAATGAGCATTCCTCAACACATTTCTTAAAATCTCTAATCTCTGCCATTGTGACTGGGCTTCCCATTCTCTTCTCCTTGTATAGAACTGTCACGACCCAAACTACCATGTCGTGATGTCGCCTATTGTGGTACTAGGCTAGTCGACTCATTAACCAAAAACAACGCGATATTTCATTTTGAAGCTAATTTCAAGCTATTTCATAGTAAAACTTCATAAAGAAACTCAAAACAAATGAAAAGTACGAAAATAAAAAATCCGACATCGGGTGTCACTAGTCATGAGCATCTTCAATATCTGTCTAATTAATGCTAAGACTAATACAGTCCGGAAAGCCACTAAAAATTCTATAGGAAGATAGGAGGGAGAAAAATAAGGCTACGATCGCCATACAGCTACCTTGCTAACTCTGATAGATCCGCGACGGATGAAATCAACACTCGCTAGCTCGTCTAGTAACACCTAGATCTACACACAAGGTGCATGGAGTAACGTGAGTACACCAACTCAGTAAGTAACAACAGTAAATAAAGACAGAGCAACATTGACGATTAGTAAAACACATAAAGTCCACATCATGAAATCTCAGTAAAATACAACATGCTTTCAAATCAGTATCTGAGTCAAATCATCTCGTTTAAAATCCAGTTCCTGTGAAAATTCATTTAAAGATATTTTCCAACAGTTTCAACAGAGGCTCAATGCAAAGAGAGTGAAAAATGATGAAATCATAAACAGCCCCTCGGGAAAAACATAACTCATATACAGCCCCTCGAGCAAGCCTCATAGTCACTCATGCCTCCCAGTCACTCATGCCTCGGCACTCACACTCAGTAGCTACCGGCTCTCACTGGAGGTTGTACAGACTCCGGAGGGGCTCCTTCATCCCAAGCGCTATATCAAGTCAAATCATGACATAAATCACTCAGGCCCTCTGCCTATATCAAATATGCTGCGGCGTGCAGCCCGATCCCATAATATTCTCACAAATCAGGCCCCCTGCCTCACTCAGTCATAAACCTCACAAGCCACTCAGTATTTTAAGTAAAAACAGGGAACTCAACCCAAAACAACATTTATGTGCAGCAAAACAGAGTAATAAAACTGAGTTATGCAGTAAACAGGTTTAATCATGACTGAGCATAGATTTCCAATCAAAAACAGTGAGAGGATAGTAAGAAAAAGGCTCCTGAGGGTCCAAACAGTACTGGCACAAGGCCCAAACATGGCATTCAGCCCAATTTACAGAAACTCTTTCTAAAACACATAATCATTATATAGTTTCAACAAAATATGAAACTCTACAATTGCTACGGGACGGACCAAGTCATAATCCCCAACGGTGCACGCCCACACGCCCGTCACCTAGCATGTGCGTCACCTCAAAATAGTAGAATGATACGAAATCCGGGGTTTCATACCCTCAGGACTAGATTTACAATCGTTACTTACCTCAAACCAGTCAAATCTCTAACCCGCGATGCTCTTACCTCTCGACTGTGCCTCCAAATGCTCCAAATCTATTCAAAATTAGTATATTGCCATCAATATACACTAATGGAATGAATTCCACATGAAAAACTATCTATTAAGACAAAATCTCGAAATCAACTCAAACCCAGCCCCGGAACCCACGTCTCGAAATACGACAAACATTACAAAATTAGAAAGCCCACTCACTCACGAGTCCAACCATACCAAATTTATCAAAATCCGACCTCATTTGGTCCCTCAAATCCCCAAATCAAACTCTCAAATTCCCAAGTCCTAATCCCCTCAATTTCATCCCTAATCTTTACTAATTACATGCTTAATCAATGAGAAATTACCATAAACACGAGTATTAGGGCCCAAGTAACTTACCTCAATGAAAACCCCCTTGATTCCCTCTTAAAACTCTCCAAAAGCTTCAAAATCTGAATATCAATGGTGAAGAATACCCAAAAATTTCGCGAGGTGTGCAATATATAACATCTGCAAGGGCTTCTCACACCTGTGGCACTTTTTCTTGCACCCATGCAACCGCACCTGCGTTCCAAGATCCGCACCTGTGAAATCCACTTAACCGCCTAGACTCCTCACCTGCGGGCTCGCAGGTGCGTCCAAGATTGCGCACCTGCGCTCTACCCTCAACTTCCTATTTTGCGCATCTGCGATCAATCCACCGCGCCTGCAACCCTCGCACCTGAGCTCCCCTTCCGCAGGTGCGGAAACACCAGAAAAGTTCACACCAGTAGCTATTTCAGCAGTTCACAACACCAAAACCAATCCTCTAACCATCCGAAACACACCCGAGTCCTCAGGACCTCACCCAATAATACCAACCAGTCACATATCAATATACGAACTAAGTCGAGCCTTTGGAACACCTAAAACAATATCAAATCACCAAATCAACCTCGGATTCAAGCCTAAGATCTTCTAAACTTCCAATTTCCGCAAACGACGCCGAAACCTTCCAAGCCTCATCCGAATAACCTCAAATTTTGCACACACGTCACAAATAACACTATGAACGTACTCCAACTCAAGGAATTCCATTCCGATATTAAATTTTCCACTGACGACTAGAAATCGCCAAATTTCCAATTTCGCTAATTCAAGCTAAATTCTACCACGGACTTCCAAATTACATTCGTGACACACTATAAGTCCAAAATCACCTGACAGAGCTAACCGAACCATAAAAATCCAAATCCGTGATCGTTTACTCATGAGTCAACATCTAGTTGACTTTCCAGCTTAAACTTTTTAAATAAGAGACTGTGTCTTATTCCACTCCAAAATTATTCCGGACCGAACCAACTAACCCGATACCATGCAATATAGCTGAATAACATATAAAGAAGCAGAAGTGGGGGAAACAGGGCTATAACTCTCGGAACGACCGGCCGGGTCATTACATCCTCCTCTTCTTAAACAAAAGTTCGTCCTCGAACGAGTCTAGAAACATACCTCGAGGCTCAAATAGGTGTGGATATGTGCTGCACCTCCCGCTCGGTCTCCCAGGTGGCCTTCTCCACAGGCTACCCTCTCCACTGCACCTTCACTAAAGTTATGTCCTTTGACCTCAACTTTCGGATCTGCCGATCCAAAATAGCCACCGGCTCCACATCATAAGTCATATCACCCTCCAACTAAACCGTGCTGAAGTCCAAAACATGTGACGGATCGCCAACATACTTATGAAGCATGGAAGCATGAAATACCGAATGCGCACTCGACAAATTGGGTGGCAAGGCAAGCTTATAGGCCACCTCCCCTATCCTCTAAAGCACCTCGAAAGGCCCAATAAACAGGGGGCTCAGCTTGCCCCTCTTCCCAAACCTCATAATGCCCTTCATGGGTGATACCTTCAGCAAGACCTTCTCCTTAACCATAAATGACACATCACAGATCTTCCTGTCCGCATAGCTCTTCTGCCTAGACTGCGCTGTGCGAAGCTGCTCTTGAATCAATTTCATCTTATCTAAAGCATCTTGAACTAAGTATGTACCCAAGAGTCTAGCCTCACCCGTCTCAAACCATCCAACCGGAGATCTATACCTCCTCCCATATAAAGCCTCGTACGGAGCCATCTGAATACTCGACTGATAAATATATACAAACTCCGCGAGCGGCAGAAACTGGTCCCATGAACCCCCAAAGTCAATAACACAAGCACACAACATGTCCTCCAATATCTGAATAGTGCGCTCAGACTGCCTGTCCGTCTGAGGGTGAAAAGTTGTGCTCAACTCAACTTGAGTACCCAACTCTCGCCGCACGGCCCTCCAAAACTGCAATGTGAAATGGGTACCTCTATCATAAATGATGGAAACTGGGACACCATGCAGACGAACAATCTCTCGAATATAAATCTCAGCTAACCGCTCCGATGTATAAGTAGTACATCAGTGTTTAAGTAAGAAATCCACATAGTCGCTTGTGCATGGGTCATATCCAGAAATCTAGTTCCCAAAAAAAAAAATGTAAATATTTGTATACAAGATAATTTGGTAAAAATTTATCCCCACTTGATGTTTACACCAAACCAAACTGGTTTACTATGGGTAAGTCATAAATAAATAATGTGAGAATGAGTATTACTCCATTTAACTATGAATTAGTGAAAAAAGTGTGTACGAAGACATGGTGTAAATATCAAGAGCGGAAAACAAAGCTTACTGCAATTCCTTGCAAATTAATGACAATATTGGATTCGGTTTTCTTATGGGAAAGGATAAGTTGAGCGAGTTGAGGCACATAATGTCCAGAATAACTCTCTCCAGCAATATAGAAATCCCGGTTTTTATATTCAGGAAATCTTTCCATCCAATTAATTAGGAAATTGTAGCTATCTTCAGAAGTTCTTTTATCTCGGGTTACATAATCTGATGATCGATCGGTTAGAGTAAGAAAATCCAACCCCAGCAGGTGATTCTAAAAAGAGGACATTCGCCACTGCATTGAAGAATTATATGTAGAGATGTGAACGTTTATAAATCCCAAAATTGTGACAAATTCTTTTATATGTATAACAGAATCACTTACCGTTATTCCAAGCAAATTCATTGAGCCATAAGGTATTTCCGTCGTTGTTTACCCGAAATGGTCCTAATTCGGCCATTCCTCCATTTCCAAATGATGAACAGCCCGGACCTGTCATATTTATACTTATGTAAGAACTCAAAGAAGAAAAACTGAGACTAGTAACCTGACAAATAAGGCAAATTACCTGCTACAATATGTTAAAATATATAAATGTAAAAGTTTCTTTATAATGGCGGTGTATATAAATTTATTTGTGTGGGTATATATACCTCCATTTAGCCATAAGAAAAGAGGCTTGTTAGTAGGGTCTTGTGTTGATTCTGTAAAGCAATAGAACAAAGCTCTGCCAGCATCAGCATCAACAGTAACATATCCTGAATATTGATCGAAATTCACCCCACTTGGTTGCCCTGGTAATGCTGAGATTTTATCATCTTTCTTGGACCCTTTCTGAGGTATTATCGATCCTAATGCTGAATTAGCCCTTTCATTAACATTAGTCATGGACAATTGTTTAGTCTGTCGTGCCTCGAGGAATTTCAAAAGAGCATCTCCTTCCCCTCTATGAATTGTTGAATACTAACGAGGCATAGAAGTACAGAAAAACTCAAAATTAAGCTAACCTTCATTTTATTTCCTGCCATGCAATAAAAATGAATAATTGATAATATTAAGAGTTAACTGTACGACCCGTTTTCCTTGCTATTTAATAGAGTTAGAAATTATTGAGAATGTCGTTTGGCCGATTTTCTTATACTTAAAATAGTATACATTGATTCCACGATAGCTATGTCCTTGTTCTTAATTATATCGTTGATTTAGACGTCAACACTCAACAATGCGGGGTGGCTTATAAAACTTTAGTTGGACCAGTATTATTAATGTTGTGACAGCAATATCATTGTTCTTTAATTTATGTGTTGATCTAAACGTCAAACATCTAGTTAAGTGATAACTTTTATGACTAAAGAGTAACACACGTTGTAAACACTAGATAATGTTTTAATTCTTTTTGTTACATGATTAATTAACATCAAACTAAGAACATAATTGGGCAGCAGTTAAAAAATTATTCCACATGGGCCACTCGAGACGAGGAGGGAGTGTTCCATTGATGAAGGATGAGAACATATAGTCAATGCACGGCCAGGTTGATAGCTAGGAACAAAATGTCCTGCTCCTCTTACCGTCACAAATGTCAAGTTCTAGTATTCTACCGCCATAATCACCAACCTTGAAAGAAAAAGGATTATGATGAAATAATTAATTCATTCCACTTTGCATGAGCACTAGAAAGATTGGTAGAACAGTATCTGGGGAGTCTTTCCAACCTGTGTATTCCCCAACTGTACAAGTGAGAAAAGTAAGTGAGGTTAAAACAAAAAAGAAAAACATTATCAATCTTTTTGATTTGAAGAATAAAACTATTTTAAAAAATCAGATTAAGTATTACTTGCAAGGAGCCCAGGAATAGGGTAATCCTCTGACATTAAGTGCCTTTTGTACTTCAGCGGTGTGAACGTAAGAGTATTTTATCGTAATTATCCGAGCGTGGATCAAATCTACATATCTGTTTTAAACAAAGAAAAAAAGTTAGAAATCTAATAAAAGAATGTAAAATCTAGAGAAGGGTGCTTTTGAGGTGTTGGATGATGATGTCTGTGGTATCATCTTGGTCTAGTAATATACATCTAATATATCCTTCTTTTATGTTGGATAAGTTTATATAGACCCCGCTTGATTGATCAAATCTTTGACATGTGTGCGTCATGTGATGTCGCATGCATTGATGAAACCAGAAAATTCAATTTGCTAGTGGGCTATGTAAGGGTATTCAAAGTCTATTTTCTGATCAGTAACAAGTACTCTCTCTGTTCCAGTTTATGTGAACCTATTTCTTTTTTGGTCCGTTCCAAAAAGAATGATCCATTTTTAAATTTAGAAACAATTTAGCTTAAACTTTCAACTATACCCTCAATGAGAAGTTTTTATAACCACACAAATACGTTGTACCCCTTTTTGACTTGTTTAGCACCATAAATTCTAAAAGTCTTCATTTTTTCTTAAACTTCGTGCCCAGTCAAATATATTCACATAAATTGGAACGGAGGGAGTAATATTTGTTAGATTTGATTTTAATATTGAAAATAATTTATTTGGTTTATGTGCAGGAATTCATGGAACACATTCGAGATTGAAGGAATCAATCAGAGAAGATCAAGGAATGCATCCAAGATTGAAGAAATTAATGAGAGTGACAGAATTAATTGAGGCTAGATTGAAGGAATCAATCAATCAAGAATATCTAATATCTTGCAAGTAAATAAATCAAGCAGGCTGAATCCGAAAAGACCATGCATCTAGGAAGGATATCCGGCGCTATCAAAGGAAGTCATTAAAGCCTCTCATCAAACATAACCGTTGCTGGATAACCTTATTCTTGGAAAGAATCAATCTCTTTCCAAGGATCAAATCTCTTGGCTTGGCAAATCTCTTCAGAAATCAAGTCTCTCTCAAAGTATTTAAACTCACTTCTGTACCTTAGCACACATACTTTGATCGAACCAAATACTCTCTCTTTGTTCTACTGCAAACATACATTATAGTTCTTCTAGATCTGCTGTGCAACAAGTTAGAGAAGAAAGGGAGAAAAATACTGGTGAGGCATTGTATCAAAGAAAAATGAGTGTCATAGAAATTGAGCTATCAGTGTAATCAACACCACTCATTGTGTACTCAAGAATCATATTCACTGAAAGAGAACTCCCTTGCAACCCAAGGGGGCTGGACTAGGATTCACATTGAATCCGAACCAGTATAAAATTTCAGTGTCTTTAATTCCTGCAATTTACTTCTGCTTTCATAATCTGTTGCTTTATTATCTTGTTATCAAACTAGTCGACTACTTATAAAACTAGTCAACTTATTGTTGACCCATGTCACTGCATAGTTTTGAAGACTGACAAAAGGCTGACTAGTTGAACCAGGTCCATCAGAGCACACATACTTGACCTGACGAGTTGGCACACAAACCTTATATGCGTAGGAGATGAATGTGATTGTGAAGTATCAATGAACAAGAAGAGTAACTTCTAATGCGAAAATATTGCAAATTGATAGAAGTCGAATTCATCAAGGACAGAAATGAAGGAAGGAAGTTAAGTTTGATAAGAACTTGTTCTCCTAGGTAGGGTTGAACTGGAATTGGAAGACAAGCTCAACGACTGACTCTATAAATACTTGATGTAATTCTGTTGAAAAAAGAGACGCACAAGTGCATAAGTAACTCAAGATCTGAAAGCAAAATTCCCAGATATTTTGCAAGCAGAATTACTGTGCGATGCAGAGGCTACAGTTCAACTAGAAGAACCAGTTTCATCAGTTTGATTATTGAGTCTAGTTGATTGTAGTAGGAGCTTTAATATTGTATCTTTTCAGCTTTCATAGAAGCAATTGTAATAGGTACGTATTGATCAAGTTAGAGTTAACTTGAGGTGTGTAGAAATTAGCTAGGGGCTAGTTACTACAAAGGGTTAGAGTTAATCCTTAGGATTACAAAAGAGTTTATTTTGTAAGTCCATTTGGCTCAGAGTTTTTGGTGAAGTGTTTGAGAAAATCCTACTGAGGAGTAGGTCGTGGTTTTTTTTTTCACCTTTTGAGCCAGGTGTTTTCCACGTAAAATATCCATGTCTTTACTTTACTGCTTTTATTATTCCGCAAACAGCAGTAGTTGGAACACCAAGAAGAACCAGGTTCTTCTTATTAGACAGCACTCAAAAATTGGGTACTGCACAATTAACTTATAATATTGTGT
>ML379050.1:0-21100 GCA_005239525.1 Nicotiana knightiana | reverse complement strand
CAACTCGACAGGGGGAATTCTACATGAAAATACTGGCCCTGATCCTGTTCCACAACTACAAGACAACATGGAACAATCCAGAAGTGAACAACTGGTACTCAAACCACACAGATATCAGAGTTCTTACCCTCTTGAGAACATCATAACAGACTTGAGATCTGGAATCAAAACTAGATCCTCCTTGAAAAATCTCTGTGCGTTTGATGCATTTCTATCCTTGATTGAACCAAAGAGCATTGTTGAAGCCCTGCAAGATGCTGATTGGGTAACAGCCATGCAAGAAGAGCTAAATCAATTTGAGAGGAGTCAAGTATGGCACTTGGTACCCAGGACACTAGACAGANGGAACTGTTACAAGGAATAAGGCTAGACTGGTTGTTCAAGGATATAGCCAAGAAGAGGGAATTGACTATGATGAGACCTTTGCCCCTATGGAAAGTCTGGAGGCAATCAGACTTCTTATTGCCTTTGTTGCACACATGGAATTCACTCTTCATCAGATGGATGTTAAGAGAGCCTTTCTAAATGGCTATCTGAAGGAAGATGTATTTGTCAAGCAGCCTCCAGGTTTTGAAAGCAAGGAGTCACCTAACCACGTATACAAACTCGACAAGGCTCTATATGGTCTCAAACAGGCACCAAGAGCATGGTACGAAAGATTATCAAAATTCCTGCTAGAACATGGGTACAAATGAGGCAAAATTGATAGTACCTTGTTCTTAAGGGAAAAAGGTAAGGATCTTCTGGTTGTGCAAATATATGTGGATGATATCATATTTGGAGCGACTTCTGAGAAATTGAGTAAGGAATTTGCTATGCTAATGGGAAGTGAGTTTGAGATGAGCATGATGGGTGAACTAAACTTTTTCTTAGGCTTGAAAATTAAGCAAAACCCAAATGGAACAATGATCCACTAACAAAAGTATGTGAACGAATTGCTCAAGAAGTTTAAAATGGAAGACTCAAAGGAAATAGACACTCCCATAGCCACAGCTACAAAATTGGATGTGGATGAACCTGGTTCATCTGTTGATCAGAAGCTATACAGAGGGATGATTGGGTCTCTATTATATCTCACTGCCAGTAGACCTGATATTGTGTTCAGCGTGGGACTGTGTGCTAGGTTTCAGGAAAATCCAAAGGAGTCCCACCTCACTGCAGTGAAGAGAATTTTGAGATATTTGAAAGGCACCACTGATTTGTGCCTTTGGTATCCTAAAGGTAGAAATTTCGACCTTGTAGGATATGCTGATGTTGATTATGTAGGTTTTCTGGTTGATAGGAAAAGTACTTCAGGTATGGCTCACTTTCTGGGTTCTTGGGCTACCAAGAAACAAAATTCAGTAGCATTTTCTACTGATGAGGCTGAATATGTGGCTGCAGCCTCATGCTGTGCCCAGTTGCTATGGATCAAGCAACAACTCATGGATTTTGGTATTGATGTGGGATGCATTCCTATTTGCTGTGATAACACTAGTGCTATTAGTATGACGAAGAACCCGGTTTATCACAAGAGGACAAGGCACATAGATGTTAGACATCATTTCCTAAGGGATAACTATGAAAAGGGAATGATCTCAATTGAATTTTGTGCTAATGATCATCAAATTGCTGATATATTCACTAAAGCACTTAGTAGGGAGCATTTTGAGAGAAACAGGCTGGAATTAGGGTTGATTAAGATCACCTCATTGAAAAAAAAAACTGAAAAAAAGAATTTTTTTTGGCTAGAAAATTTTAATTAGGTACTTAATCAGATTAACAATTGCTCAGTCTCATATTGTAAAAAGTATACTCTTATGCCATGTTTTGAAATGACTCACTGATCACAAATANATCATGAGCAGAACTCTGCCCAAACTCAAAATCTTTTCAAAGCCTATCCATTTGACTTTGAACCAGTTCTGTTTCAACAAGAATCCTCACCAAATTAAAATACCTAGATTCTAGGGAAGCCTTAACCGTCAATTCAAAACTAAAAGTTCATTCAAGACATCTCCTCACTTACAAAACCATTCCCAAATTTTCGATGACTCAAGTAACATCTGTCCCAAGTCCTTCTTCTGAGGTCATCTCTGATGTTGCTGAAAAACTTAGAAAATAGGTTCATACTGGTTGGGTCTGTAATAGATGTGGAGTTTCCAGAAACAATAAGAACAGATGGTAAAAAAAAAAAAAAAATTCAGAGTGAGGGAGTACGGAGTAATGAGAAAGGGAAAAGGGAAAGAAGTGGATGATTCTTCACCCACCTTTAAATCTGTTAGAATGGCTATTTTTGGAGCTGGGCCAGAAAAGGAGGAAGAAGGTAGCAAGAACGCAGGGGAAGTGAATCAGGAGAAACTGAAGGGTTAGTAAATTTAGGAAAGCACACAGATGAACCTGGTTCATCTACTGAGGAAACCCTGGCGGATCTGCTGAAAATGTTAGGTGATAATTACAATCCAAAGAAGAAAAGAGTGGAAAAGGGAAAGAAAAGGTTGTTGAGCCTATTAAGGCTGTTGAAGTGGATGAGATGGACCTGGTCAAGACTTCCTCAAAGAAGTCTTCATATGTTTCTAAGTCTGCTGAGCCGTCCATCTTGGCTAAATGAACCAGGTCTGCAGTTTTTCCAAGCCTTAATTTCCTAGCCTGTCTAGAACTTTCAGTGACCCAGATTCAGAATTTTTTGTTTTTTGCTCATGTTTTAGTTGTTTTTGTTTTATTTTGTGGATTGTAGCAGAATCATATTCTCTCTATCTATGAAATCTGATGCTTTTTGCTCTGATTCAGTATCTCTATTTTTTTATAATTTGAATTCTTAGTTGATTATTGATGATTAATCCATGATTGCACATGCAGTAGCCTCAATGGCCATGAGTAATTGTTAACAACACTGGTGAGTCTATCATTTTGCAAACTTTTCGATGATGCCAAAAGGGGGAAGAAAAAAGTGCTTTTGTATTTCAAATGATATTTATAACCTAATGAACCTGGTTTCTCAATGATTAATGCTTAAAAAACATACAAAGTGTTTGAGTTGTATACATGATTAAGCACAGAGTTTGTCATCATCAAAAAGAGGGAATTTGTTGACCCATGTCGCTACATAGTTTTGAAGATTGACAAAAGGCTGACCAGTTGAACCAGGTCCATCAGAGCACACATACTTGACCTGAAGAGTTGTGGCACAAACCTTATATGCATAGGAGATGAATGTGATTGTGAAGTATCAATGAACAAGAAGAGTATCTTCTAATGCGAAAAGGTTGCAAATTGATAGAAGTCGAATTCAGCAAGGACAGAAACGAAGGAAGGAAGTTAAGTTTGATAAGAACTTGCTCTCCCAGGTAGAGTTGAACTGGAATTGGAAGACAAGCTCAACGACTGACTCTATAAATACTTGATGTAATTCTGTTGAAAAAAGAGACGCACAAGTGCATAAGTGAATCAAGATCTGAAAGCAAAATTCCCAGATACAAGCAGAATTACTGTGCGATGCAGAGGCTACAGTTCAACTAGAAGAACCAGTTTCATCATTTTGATTATTGAGTCTAGTTGATTGTAGTAGGAGCTTTAATATTGTATCTTTTCAGCTTTCATAGAAGCAATTGTAATAGGTATGTATTGATCAAGTTAGAGTTAACTTGAGGTGTGTAGAAATTATCTAGGGGCTGGTTACTACAAAGTGTTAGAGTTAATCCTTAGGATTACAAAAGAGTTTATTTTGTAAGTCCATTTGGCTCAGAGTTTTTAGTGAAGTGTTTGAGAAAATCCTACTGAGGAGTAGGTCATGGTTTTTTTTTCACCTTTTGAGCCAGGTGTTTTCCACGTAAAATATATGTGTCTTTACTTTACTGCTTTTATTATTCCGCAAACAGCAGTAGTTGGAACACCAAGAAGAACCAGGTTCTTCTTATTAGACAACACTCAAAAATTGGGTACTGCACAATTAACTTATAATATTGTATGGTATTGACGTCTAAAATATCACTTATAAAGATTAAAATTAAAAATAGTCAATTCACCCCCTCCCCCCCTTGCACTTTCAATTGGTATCAGAGCAAGGCTCACATCTTATTTATTTTGCTTAACAACTTGTGAGAAAAGGTCATGGCAAACCAAGTTATTGTTGGAGCACTCTTCCAGGAAGGAACATCACAAGTGAGGACACAATACTTCTATGGTCAACTTTTCTCCCACTGAAAAGTGTAATGGAAATATACGCAAAATCCTATGAAGTTAAAGTATGAAGAGTCATCAAAAAGGGAAACTACCCACTACTGGCTGTTACCCAACCCCCTGTTGATCCTGAATATATTGATGAATACATTGAAGAATAAATGGCGGTTGTGCAAGTTAATGCCAAAGCAAGGAATCTGCTTTACAATGCTATAAATGGCGAAGAATATGAGAAGATCTCCATTTGTGATACAGCCAAGGAGATGTAGGACAAACTTGAAGTTACTTATGAAGGTACAAGCAAGGTGAAGGAAACTAATATCAATATGTTGGTTCATGACTACGAACTTTTCCAGATGAAGGAAGGAGAATCCATTGAAGAAATGTTTTCCAGATTTAGCAAAATTATAAGTGATCTAAAAGCCTTTGGCAAACAATATTCAAGTGGTGATCAAGTTAGAAAAATTCTGAGAAGTCTGCCCATCACTTGGCAGACAAAGGTGGTCACCCTCGAATCATAGGATTTGAACAAGATGTCATATGATGAGCTTCGAGGAGAACTCATAGTTTTCGAGAAAACTCATCTCAAGAACAAAAATCAAGAAGAGAAGAAGAAAATGGTGGCGTTCAATGCCACAACTGATAGAACATAAAGTGACATTGATGATGACCTTGAAGCTCTTAAAGAAGAAATTGCCATGGTGTCAAGAAACATGGATGGACTAATGAAAATATACAGAAATACCAAAAATGGCAGGTTCCCATCCAGATGAACCAGAAAATACAGTGAACAAGACAAAAATGATGGCAAATGCTACGAATATGGAAGATTTGGGCATGTTCAAGCTGAATGTCCTGAACTTAAAAGAAAAGTCTCTAGAGGGTTTAACAAGAACAAATCATTCGGAAGCTGGAGTGATGAAGACAGTTCAAAACATGAAGAAATAGCCAACCTATGCTTTATGAAAATCCTAGAAAACAACATGAACAAGCTCTCTGGATACTGGACAGACGAGACATTTCTGACGATGATGGAAAAGACGAAAATGAAAATTGTTTCATGGAAAGAGGTGAAACAAGCGAGGTAAGACCTTACAATTGTGAAAGATGTAATGAATTGTAGGATATTCTTGACCTTACTTTGAAAGAGTCTCAAAAACTATTAGATGAATTAAAAATATTCAACAGAGAAGTAAGAGACTGGAAACTTAAGCTTGAAGTGTGCGAAATAGAACAAGATGTACTTCAGGATAAGTATGATGGATTACTAGTGCAGCTTAACAGCATGCGCAAATCCACCAGTCACAGTTCTACAAAGTCCAACCAGGAGACTTACAAGTCAACTGGAGGAGGACCAGCCAGAATAGAGTCCACTAGTACTGATACAAATGGTAACTCCAAAAATGGATCAAGCCCCAAGTGTCACTATTGTAATAAAAGTGGACATAAGTCTTCCTTTTGTCATTTTTGTAAATCAAATGTGTCAGGATGGATTTGGAGACCCAAAAACAATCCTGAATCTAGTAATGCTAACCAAAAAGGGCCCAAGCAAGCTTGGGTACCTAAGAAGAAGTAATAATCATATTTTGCAGGAACACCACAGAAGAAGTTGCAAAGGAAAATGGTATTTTGATAGTGCGTGTTCCAGTTACATGACAGGTGACAAGAATCTGTTTAAGGAAGCTACAAAAAATTGATGGAGGAAACGTCAAATTTGGTGATGATTCAAAAGGGAAGATAGTCGGTACTGGAACAGTTCCTTTCAACAACAACTGTGATATCACTGAAGTTTATCTCGTGGATAGGCTTAACTACAATCTTCTGAGCATAAGTCAACTATGTGACTCAGGATATGAGGTAAAATTGAAAAAAATAGGTTGCGCTATTGAGGACGAAAGAGGTAAAATAATCCTCTCAGGTAAAAGGTATGGAAATGTCTATATTCTTGATGGAAAAATATAGATGGTCATATTTTCTTAACTTCAATTTCTGACGATCCTTGGTTATGGCATAAGAAACTTGGTCACGCAAGCATGCATTTGATAGAAAAACTTTCCAAGCGTGAATTAGTTATTGGTTTATCCAAACTAAATTTTTCTTGAAATCATGTGTGTGGTGCATGTCAAATTGGTAAGCAAACTAGAAATTCTTTCAAAAGCAAAGATATTGTATCTACTTCAAAGCCTTTGCAGTTACTTCATATGGATTTATTTGGACCTACTAGAACTGCTAGTCTTGGAGGTAAGAGATATGCTTTTGTTATTGTTGATGATTACTCACGTTTTACTTGGGTAATTTTTCTATCTTATAAGGATGAAGCCTTGAAAAACTTTGAGATTTTCTGTAAAAGGTTGAAAGAGAAAAAGGGTATCTTATTACCACTGTTCAAAGTGATCACGGAGGAGAATTTGAAAGTTGAGCATTTGAAGATTTCTGTAATGATCAAGGATATACTCAGAACTTCTCTGCTCCAAGGCCACCTCAACAAAATGGAGTAGTCAAACAAAAAAACAGGACCCTACAATATATGGCCAGAACCATGCTACTAGAACATTCACTGCCAAATCACTTTTGGGCAAAAGGAGTAAGTACAACTTGTCACATTCTAAATCGATGCCTCATAAGACCAATCCTGAAGAAAACTCCATATGAACTATGGAAAAGTAAATGACCCCATGTAAGTTATTTTCATCCCTTCAGAAGTAAGTGTTTTATTCATAACAACGGCAAGTACAATCTTGGAAAATTTGATCCAAGAAGTGATGAAGGTATTTTTCTGGGTTATTCACTACAGGTGATGATGAGAAAATACAGCAAACTCAAGAGTCAATCAAACCTCACGAGCGACTAATTAACCTGATAATATGGAAGAGTCGACAAATGAGATATGCAATAGTCAACCAGAACAGTCAAAAGAGTCGACCACTCCTGTTGTTCGTCCAAATGAATGGAGGAGTGATCCAGAGTACCCTAAAAAATTCATCATAGGGGATCCAAGCAAAGGAATGAAGACAAGAGGAGCTCTCAAGAAGAAAGCAAACATATCCTTGATTTACCAGATTGAGCCTAAGAAAATAGAAGAAGCTCTGAAATATTCAAGCTGGTTGCAAGCAATGCAGGAAGAACTAGATCAATTCGACAAAAATCAAGTGTGGAAACTGATGTCCAAACCAGCAAACGCACATGTTATAGGAACAAAATGGATTTTCAGAAACAAGATGAATGAGGATGAAAAAGTTGTTAGAAACAAAGCTAGACTAGTCGCTCAAGTATACTCTCAACAAGAAGGAGTCGACTATGATGAAACCTTCGCCCCAGTAGCACGACTGGAATTTATAAGAATTCTTCTTGCATATGCATCTTTTAAAAGATTCAGGCTATTCCAGATGGACGTTAAAAGTGATTTTCTAAATGGTTTCATGGAAGAAGAGGTATATGTGAAACAATCTCCTGGATTTGAAGATTCAAAGTTTCCCTATCACGTGTATAAATTGACCAAAGCGCTATACGGATTAAAACAAGCTCCACGAGCATGGTACGAAAGGCTCATCTCGTTTCTCATCGATAATGGATTTACAAGAGGTAAAGTAGATACTACTCTGTTTATCAAAAGTTCATCAGAAGGTAATCTCATTATCCAAGTTTACATTGATGATATTATTTTTGGTAGTACTAATCCTCTTCTATGCAAGGAATTTTCTGATCTTATGCAAAGCGAGTTCGAAATAAGTATGATGGGAGAATTAACATTCTTTCTTGGATTCCAAATTCAACAATCTGAAGAAGGAACATTCATATGTCAAACGAAGTACACCAAGGAATTGATTCAAAAGTTTGGTATGGAAAACACCAAAGCCCATTAGCACTCCTATGAGTCCCTCAACAAGTCTTGATAAAGATGAACAAGGAAATCCTATTGATGAGACTAAGTACCGAGGGATGATTGTCTCTCTTCTTTACTTAAATGCTAGTCGACCATATATTATGTTCAGTCTGTGTAAATGTGCCAGGTTCCAGTCAGCTCCTAAAGAATCTCATCTGACGGCAGTAAAAAGAATTATTAGATATCTTATTGGAACTGCCTCTCATGGACTATGGTATCCTCATTCTAACACTTTTAAATTAGAAGGTTTTTCAGATGCTGATCTTGCAGGTGATACAGAAGACAGAAAAAACACAAGTGGAACATGCCAATTACTTGGCAAAGCATTGATATCTTGGAACAGTAAAAAATAAGGATCAATTGCATTATCTGCGACTGAGGCTGAATACATTGCTATTGGACAATGTTGTGCACAATTACTTTGGATGTCTCATCAACTTGGTGACTATGAATTATCTTTTAAACCTATACAAATTTTCTGTGATAACTCTAGTGTTATTTGTCTCTCAAAAAATCTTGTGCATCATTCTAGAGCAAAACATATAGATATCAAGCATCATTTAATTAGAGATCATGTTCTTAAGGGAAACATAGAATTATCTTTTGTTGGAACTACTGATCAATTAGAAAATATTTTTACCAAGCCTTTATTAGAAGAAAGATTTTGCTCTTTAAGAGAACTATTTGGCATTCTTTGCATTAATCGTAAATGTTAATGTGATATTAATTTTCTATGTATGCCTAATGTTTTATTTCTTTTCATTATCATTAATTGCGCCTCCGATTTCCCTCTCTTTTCACATCAATTGTAGAGTTCAAAAAAAGGAAAACCAATCATCGCGTCTAATCAACTGACACTCTTTCCTTTTCTGCACTCAACCATCAGAAATCCTTTTTTTTAATGTCGAAACCTTCTTTCAATATCCATCGTCCTCTTCGCCTAGAAACCCTTCTCAGAAACTCTCTCAAACAGAAACTATCTTCAAGGGCCAAACATCCAAAAAATCCGAAGAAAAGCACTCGCTCCAGAGCAAAAACCCTCATCTCAGCTCCCAGAACAAGTAGACCTAGGGTCTGATCATTCTGAAGGTTTTGCCTCTTCTCAGGTTGATTTGTCCGATCATTCTCATGCCTTAGGATAAAAAGCTTTAGGTAAACGACCTATGGAAGAAACCCCTATTTCATTCACTCCAAAGAAATAAAAAATCGATCTTTCCAGTACCCTAGAGTTAGACCTAAATTTCTTAGACTTTCCAAATAGGGATTTTTTTCATCGCCTTGAAAGACAAGCCTATTGCTCATGGGAGGGTAGTCAAACTTGATGACATGGAAGCTCTAAATCGTAAGGTAAAATATCTTTTGGTTTATCAAGGATGGTCAAAGTTCTTTTCTGTTCCTCCGCCTAAAGTCTATGAACCCCTGGTGAGAATGTTTTATGCAAATCTTCGCTCTAGTAAGTCTGAGAAGTTGGAGTCCTTAGTGCTAGGAAAGTGTATTGTTCTTGATTATGCCACGTTTGATTCAATTTTTCAGTGCATGTGTTCTGGTTTCCCTCTGCTTTTCAAAAACTCTTGGCCCGATGATTTTGAAATATCTTTTGATCAAGCTAAAAAGTGTATCGTTGAGTGTCCTTCCGAATCCCTCCCTAACCAGTTAGGTCCTAGTGATGTGAGTTTTGAAACTCGTGTTCTAGCCCACATTGTTGCAACCACTCTGCTCCCTCGTACCGGTTCCTTCTCCACCTTCTCTCTAAGAGACACCTTTTTGGTCTATTGCCTTGTGATTAAACTCAAAATCAGGCTATCCTCCTAGGTCATCAATTTAATGATTGAGAGTGCTGATGATCCCACTAGTCTACCCTATGGCATGGCAATTACTCACATTCTGGAATTCCACAATATTTTCATCTCTGAATATCCCTCTATCTCTATTTCAAAATCTTATAATTCCAGAGCATTTGCAAGTATGGTGTATATGTGTGTGAATGGATCATGGGTTAAGAGACAAGAGGGAGAAGTCAAGCCTGCTCAAACCGATTCGAAATCCAAACCTTCTGCTTCCCATCCTAGCCACAGTGATCTTGACCCTGCTGAAAAGCTTAGTGCCATTGTGAATCAACTATCTGAGATCAAGGATCTTCTCTCTGCCACTCAGTCCACTGTTGGAGACATCCATGCGCTCCAAGGAGACGGGGTCTGATGTGCCCAAAATAAGAGTTGTAGTTCTCAGGGTAAGGGAAAACGCTGTCAAGGCATTCAAGGAGTTCATGACAGGTTTGATGGAATGAGTGTTTCAGCCACTGCTAGCTTTGATCAAATGAAATAAGCGATTGAAATACTTTTACATATTTTCTGCGTCGTTAATGTGGAAGTCTAAGACATTTTTTTGTTCTTCTGTGATTGTTTTGGACTGGATGACCAGTCGATGGATGATACTTTTTTTTTGTTTTGTTGTTTGCCTGACTATAACTCTGCAAGCATATTCTGCTATAAATCATATTTTGGCTTGTATTCCCTCTTTGCTGATGTCAAAAAGGGAGAGAAAGGATATATTTATTATATAGGTACAACAGTAAACTTCATGCAGAAGAAGTTGACTAATGGGTAGTAGCCCGCGACATATCTTGAGGGGGAGTCATGAAGAAGAAGTCAACTATATTACTTTTTGAGGGGGAGCCATGGATCCTACAGAAGAATTCGACTACCAGAGTCTCTCACTGAGGGGGAGTAAAATACAGGCAAGTAAACTGATGTTTATACATACATATATATATATATATATATATATATATATATATATATTATTTTGTCATCATCAAAAAGAGGGAGATTGTTAGATTTGATTTTAATGATGAAAATAATATATTTGGTTTATGTGCAGGAACTCATGGAACACATTCGAGATTGAAGGAATCAATCGGAGAAGATCAAGGAATGCATCCAAGATTAAAGAAATCAATGAGAGTGACAAAATTAATTGAGGCTAGATTGAAGGAATCAATCAATCAAGAATATCAAAGATCTTGCAAGTAAATAAATCAAGCAGGCTAAATCTGGAAAGACCATGCTTCTAGGAAGGATATCTGGCGCTATCAAAGGAAGTCATTAAAGCCTCTCATCAGACATAGCCGTTGCGGAATAACCACTCTTTCCAAGGATCAAATCTCTTGGCTTGGCAAATCTCTTCAGAAATCAAGTCTCTCTCAAAGTATTTAAACCCACTTCTGTACCTTAGCACACATACTTTGATCGAACCAAATACCCCCTCTTTGTTCTACTGCAAACAAACATTATAGTTCTTCTAGATCTGCTGTGTAACAAGTTAGAGAAGAAAGGGAGAAAAACATTGGTGAGACATTGTATCAAAGAAAAACGAGTGTCATAGAAACTGAGCCATCAGTGTAATCTACACCACTCATTGTGTACTCAATAATCATATTCACTGAAAGAGATCTCCCTTGCAACCCAAGGGGACTGGACTAGGATTCACATTGAATTCGAACCAGTATAAAATTCCAGTGTCTTTAATTCCTGCAATTTAATTCTGCTGCTTTATTATCTTGTTATCATAACTAGTCGACTACTTATAAAAATAGTCAACTTATAAAGATTAAAATTAAAAATAGTAAATTCACCCCCCCCCCATCCCCTCTTGCACTTTCAATATTTTACCTATACACAACATAATTTTTCGGCGGAGGGTGTTTAGTTGACCACCCTTGGCCACAGATAGCTCCGCCCCTGGTTGCATGGGTGTATATGCTAGAGAACAAGGGGATGAAACCATCTGAAGCTTAGAATAAGAAGCATGTTTATAAACCTGTTATATCTACTAAAACATTTTACTAGTTGTGAATATAAGGATAGGAAGAATGAAATAGAAGAACACTTGTATTTAGTTGTACCGAATAACTTATAAGAGCATAGAATGAATAAGAAAAATTCCTAGGAATAATGAATGAGCAGTTAGCCAGTCCAGAACTTTCGGGAAGGGAAGTATTGGCCTGGGGGTAGCACAGTGAGGCATATATATCATAATTATCTATGTTGCCTTGACGTGAAACTGCTTGGATTTGTGTACTCATTACAAGCTTCTGAGGTTGTCTCTGGGAGAAGTTACAATTCAAGACAATTCCTTCATGGACTTCATCTGATATTAGTGCATGTGTCCAATAAAAGTCATATGAACCAGTACTCATTGTTTCATCATCAATGAGGGATTTCCAGTCTGAAAACATTGCCATATGCAAATAAGATAATATAGTGACTTAATCAGGAGAAAAAAATGTAAATATCATTTGAATAAGCTTAATTAGCTTATGACTATTCCCTGTAAGTTAATGACAAGGTTGGGTTCTGATTTGTGGCTAGAATCCATAGTTTTAAGCATCATGTACCTTACATTTTATGTGCTTTTGTGATAAAAATACACGTTATATGTGCATAATGGAGTCTATTTTATGTGTAGGTGAATTGGAGATGGAAGCCGAGCTAAATGGGTGCATAAACGTCAAAAATACGTTCAAGAGTCGAAAAGGAGTGACCCTGGACATACCCGGGCGTTTGGCCACTAAAGTCAGGCATGCCCAGGCGTTAAGGGGGCGTTTGGCCCTTAAGGCCAGGGTGACCCTGGCGTTAGCCAGGCGTTTGACCCCTAACGCCAGGTCTGCCCTGGCGTTAAGGGGGCGTTTGGGGCTTAACGCTTGGGTGTCTGGTCCAGTCATCTCCGAGTTTTAAAGGTTTTTAAGTGTTTCCCGGTTGGAATAGAAGTCTCCTACACGCTTAGGGTTTATCTCAAACATATAAATAGACCCAATAACACAACTTTGAGAGGAGGATGCCATTTTTGGAGAGAATATACACACAAGATCATTGAAGAAGCAAAGCATTATGAGTTTTCTTCATCTTAATCTAGTATTTTCCATTGATGTAAAAACTTATGCAATTGTTTAATTCTAGTATGGGTGACTAACACCCATTGTTCTGGGGTTGTGGTTTAACCATGAATATTGTTATTCGATATTAACTTAACCTTGATTATAATTCGCTTAATATATGGTTGTTTCTTCAATTCTGTATTTAATTGCTTAATTGTTTGGCCAGCAATTTGGTTCTATATACTATCTATGTTATGCTTGGGAAAGCCGTATATAGATTAGAGAAGAATTGAAGAGAGCGCGATCTTAACCCTTCAGGGGAGCGGATTTGTGGTTAGGATAGGAATATACCTAGTCACCGTGCTTAATTAAACATCATAATCTTAGTGCGTTCTTATAGATTAATTTCATAGAAATGTAGGCGTTAATCTATTGAGAATAGGCGAGTATTACTTCGGGAGAAGGCTACGAGAGCAATTATCGATTAATTAGCAACCATGAGTGAATTATATGAAAGGGAGAGTTAATTAGAATGCAATATGAATGGTGAATTGATCACAACCCTGGAATATTTGTCTCTATTGAATACACAACAATATTCTCGTTACTTGATAATTAGTTCATATAATCGTAGAATAAATTAGTTATATTCTTGGATTTTGTTTTGGCTCGATTAAATAGCAATTAGAGTGATTCAATAAGTAGTTTACGCAAGTCCCTGTGGGTTCGACATTCGATTTAACATTATATTACTTGCTAAGGCCACGTATACTTGCGTGTGCAGTTTGGGACCAACAAGTTTTTGGAGCCATTGCCGGGGACTTGAATATAGACTACTTTTTAGTTACTTGCTTTACTTGTTTATTTCATTGAGTCTAGCGTCACATGATTTTTGCTCTAATCTCAGGAACTTCGAGTGAGTGCGTAGGGTCAGAAGCCAGGATAGACTTGACGGCTTTGACCCCGAACCTGAGAGACCATTTCACAGGAGATTGCGAGAAGCAAGAGATACAGATCATCTTCAGGACTTCATCCGATTTCCTGTGAACATGGCAGAGGAACAACACATGGCGGTTCAGGAGGTGGAAATGTCAAGCATTGTTAATGTCACCTCCAGCATCGTGAAGCCCAGAATCACTGGGCACTTTGAGCTGAAACAGAGCATGATCCAACTATTTCATGTAAACGGGCATTTTTGGGTCTTCCACACGAGGATCCACATCAGCACATTTTGAATTTCTTGGAGATTAATGATACTTATATCACTAACGGGGTCACACCAGATTATGTGAAGCTCACGCTTTTCCCATTCTCTATATTGGGCAAAGCAAAGCGATGGCTGAAGGCAGAACCAGCTAATTCCATCACAACATGGAACGATCTGGCGAGAAATTTCTGGCAAGGTTCTTCCCTTCAGGAAAGACCGCAAAGATCAGGAGTGAGATAGTCTCCTTTAGGCAGAAAACAGGTGAATCGTTATATTCAGCATGGGAAAGGTTCAAGGGGCTACTCAGAGACTGTCCTCATCACAATCAGACAAACGAGGTGTTAGTACACACTTTCATTGAGGGGCTCCATCCGCAAACAAAAATTGTGGTAGATGCAGCAGCTGGAGGTCAGGTGTTGGAGAAGAATTATGATGAAATATTTGCATTACTGAATAAATTCTCCAAAAGCAATCCAGACTGGCAAGGTGAGATGGGGAGAAATATGTTC
Organism: Nicotiana knightiana; assembly: GCA_005239525.1. Taxonomy (NCBI): domain Eukaryota; kingdom Viridiplantae; phylum Streptophyta; class Magnoliopsida; order Solanales; family Solanaceae; genus Nicotiana; species Nicotiana knightiana. The sequence continues at coordinate 6,467 of ML379050.1, read as the reverse complement.
AGAAATCACCAGGGGTTCTTGAACTAGATGTGGTTTCAGCGTTGTCAGCCCAGATTTCCACATTGAATAACCAAGTCAATCAGATGAACCTGATCATTAACAAGCAACAATCTCAACCAGTGCAACAGGCCCAACCAGTGCAACAGATTCAGGTATTTTGTGAAGTCTGTGGAGAGGATCATTCAAGTGAGTTATGCCCGGTTAATCCAAAGTCTGTCTTATTTGTGGGTAACGCTAATAGGGGACGAGAAAATCAATATGGAAACACCTATAACCCCAACTGGAGAAATAACCCAAACTTCTCTTGGGGTGGAAATCAGAGTACTAAGCATAATTACAGGCATCCAACACCTCAACAGCAGTACAAACCACCTCAGGCTGAACCATCAGCAAGCCTTGAGGATATTATGAAGAGAATGATGAATGACCAACTTGTTTTCAATCAGAAAATAATGGCTGATCACCAAGCCCAGACTGTAGCCATGAGAAACTTAGAACGTCAAGTGGGGCAACTCACTAGTTCTCAAAATACCCGACCAACGGGGGCTCTACCAAGTGACACTGAAGCTAATCCTAAAGCACTCGTTAATGCTATATCATTGAGAAATGGGAAGAAATTGGAGACAGTCCATCCTAGTTAGAGAAAGCAGGTAAATTTTGATGAGAGACCAACCACTATTGAATCAATTTCAAACAACCCGAAAGAATCAGATAAGCCAGCAAAGGAGGCGAGTGCTGAGCAACCCCACCATTTGTTGCAAGGCCACCCCCTCCATTCCCTCAAAGGTTGCAAAAGGTGAAATATAATGCAGCATACAAAAAGTTCCTTGATCTCTTGAAGCAGGTACAAATCAATATTCCGCTGGTAGACATTCTGCAGGAGGTACCCAAATATGCTAAGTATATCAAGGACATTGTGGCCAATAAATGAAGGATGACTGAGTTCGAAACAGTGGCACTCACTGAGGAAGTTAGCTCAAGAATTCAAAGCAAGCTACCTCAGAAATTAAAAGATCCGGGTAGCTTTACTATCCGAATCTCAATTGGTAAGCATGCAGTCGGGCGAGATCTGTGCGATCTTGGGGAAAGTATTAATTTGATGCCATTATATGTGTTCAAGCATTTGGGATTGGGTGAACCACGCCCAATAACAGTGATTTTATAATTGGCTGACCGCTCCCTAGCCCATCCTGAGGGAGTAATTGAAGATGTACTAGTTCAGGTGGGATCATTCATATTCCCAGCTGATTTCATCATCTTGAACTATGAGCCTGATTTGGAAGTCCCATTTATTTTGGGGCGTCCATTCCTAGCTACAGGACGAGCTATATTCGGTGTGTGTGAAGGAAAATGACAATGCGCATTGGTGATCGAGTGGAGGTGTTTAATGTTTATAAGGCACTCAAGTTACCTGTCCACTATGAAGAACTATCCATGATTTCTGTAGTGGAAAGCAAATCGGAGTCCATGGTTCCCTACATGAATCCTATTAACCCTCTAGAGTGAGTGTTGGTTGGGGATGTAGAAGACTGTGAAGATGAAACAGGGGAAGATATTGAGAAAATTCTTGAGGTGTTCTGTAGTTACCTCCACAGGCTAGGAAAATTTGAAGAGTTGAATAAACATGTTACTCTAACCCTTCCTAAGCCATCTATTGAAGAGGCTCCAAAGCTGGAACTCAAACCTCTTCCAGCACATTTACGCTATGCCTATTTGGGGAACTCTGAAACATTTCCCGTGATCATCTCATCCAGCCCGACCAATACAAAAGAACAGACATTGCTTAGGGTACTTCGTGAGCACAAAAAGGCAATTGGGTGGACCATCGCAGATATTAAAGGTATCAGTCCATCGTTTTGCATGCATAAAATATTTTTGGGAGATGGAATTCGCCCGAGTGTTGAGCAGCAAAGGAGGCTGAATCCCATTATGAAAGAAGTAGTGAAGAAAGAAGTCATAAAATTACTGCATGCAGGCATCATCTTTCCTATCTCTGACAGCAATTGGGTGAGCCCGATTCAATGTGTACCCAAAAAGGGAGGGATGACCGTGATTGAAAATGAGAAAAATGAGCTAATTCATACCCGCACTATCACGGGCTGGAGAGTTTGCATAGATTATCGAAGGCTCAACAAAGCAAACCGCAAGGATCATTTTCCACTCCCATTCATTGATCAAATGCTGGACAGGTTAGCAGGGCATGAATATTATTGTTTTTTGGATGGATATTCAGGTTACAATCAAATTGTCATATGCCCAGAGGATCAGGAGATGACCACCTTTACCTGCCCTTATGGAACCTTCGCCTTCCATCGAATGCCATTTGGTCTTTGCAATGCACCAGCAACCTTCCAGAGATGTATGATGGCGATTTTCACCAACATGGTGGAAAAATTCGTAGAAGTGTTTATGGATGACTTCTCAGTCTTTGGGGCATCTTATGATGATTATTTGAAAAACCTAAGCATGGTGTTGGCCCGTTGTGAAGAAACGAATCTGGTGTTAAATTGGGAGAAGTGTCACTTCATGGTGCAGGAAGGCATTGTCTTGGGTCATAGAATATCTAAAAGTGGCATCGAAGTTGATAAGGCAAAAGTGGAGGCAGTTGAGAAACTACCTCCACCAAATTCAGTGAAGGGTGTCCGGAGTTTCTTGGGACATGCAGGATTTTATAGGCGCTTTATTAAAGATTTCTCTAAAGTTGCTACTCCATTGTGCAGGTTGCTGGAAAAAGATATCAAGTTCAATTTTGATGCAACCCGCCTGAAGGCATTTGAGGAGCTCAAGAAGAAATTGGTAACTGCCCCCATAATTGTTGCACCTGATTGGTCACTACCATTTGAACTTATGTGTGATGCAAGTGACCATGCAATTGGGGCAGTGCTAGGCCAAAGGAAAGACAAGGTGTTTTATTCCATCTACTATGCGAGTAAGACCCTCGATGATGCACAACAGAATTACACCACCACTGAAAAGGAGCTGTTAGCTGTGGTGTGGGCCTTTGAAAAATTCCGGGCATACTTGGTGGGCACAAAAGTTATTGTCCACACAGATCACGCAGCAATCGGGTATTTATTTACAAAGAAAGAGTCTAAAGCTAGATTGAGGCGCTGANGTGAATTATTTGGTGAGTGGGGTACTTCCCCCGAAAATAAAATCTGAAGCAAGGAAAAGGTTCTTACGCGATGTGAAATTTTACTACTGGGATGAGCCCTACCTGTACAAAGAATGTGGTAATTAGTTAATGAGGAAATGCATTCGTGATGTAGAAGTGGAACGAGTGTTGTACGATTGTCATGCATCACCATATGGAGGTCATCATGGTGGCGATCGAACGGCAGCAAAAGTGATACAATCTGGGTTCTTTTGGCCAACACTATTCAAAGATGCCCAGGCATTTGTTAAAAAGTGTGACCAATGCCAGAGAACAGGAAGGATAACAAGGAAGCACAAGATACCTTTGAATAATATCTTGGAGGTAGAGATTTTTGATGTATGGGGGATAGATTTTATGGGTCCATTCCCATCATCCAGGGGACATAAATACATTTTGCTAGCAGTTGACTACGTGTCGAAATGGGTGGAGGAAATTGCATTGCCGACGAATAATGCCATGGTTGTCTCTGCGTTTGTGAAGAAGAATATATTCTCCAGATTTGGTACTCCACGAGCCTTGATTAGTGATGAAGGAACCCATTTTTCAATCAGTTGTTGAATAACCTTTTAGCTAAATACGGGGTCCGTCATCGAGTTGCAACAACATATCACCCTCAAACAAGTGGGCAAGCCGAGGTATCTAATAGAGAAATCAAGCAAATACTAGAGAAAACGGTGAGTGTGAACAGGAAAGATTGGGCTGCTAAGTTAGATGACGCTTTATGGGCATACAAAACAGCAAACAAAACACCAATTGGGGCATCACCGTACAAGCTGGTCTATAGGAAGGAATGTCACCTGCCCGTAGAGCTTGAACACAAGGTGTATTGGGCCATCAAGAAGTTAAACATGAACCTTGAAGCCGGGGGTGAGAAAAGATTGCTGCAGTTGGATTAATTGGATGAGTTCAGGTTGCACTCATATGAAAATGCGAAATTTTACAAAGAAAAGACCAAGATATGGTATGACAAACATATACATCCGCGTCATTTTGAGCCGGGCCAACAAGTACTATTATTCAATTCTAGGCTTAGACTGTTTCCTGGAAAGTTGAAATCGAGATGGTCAGGCCCGTTTGAAATAGTGAGAGTCACTCCATATGGTGCACTTGAATTGCGAGCTATACATGGTGAAAGAACATTTTTAGTGAATGGGCATAGAGTCAAACATTATTGGGGTGGTACCATAAATCGTGAGAAGACCAAAGTCGTGCTCGCTGATGACTGAGGCGAGGTTCTGCGTCGTGTCGCGACGTTAAATCAGGCGCTTCATAGGAGGCAACCTATTGACTTGTTGTAATCGTTGTGCCACGAAATTAACTAAGGCGCTTATTGGGAGGCAACCCAATACTTAGTTAAATCTTAACATAGCTTGAAGAATTTCATATAATTATAGGTACTAACGAGCTTACGAGTGCATTCAAGTGAAAGGAGCAGTGTTCTTGCATGACGGAAGGTGAGACGAAGGCCAGGGGGTACCTGGCGATACAGCCCTAACGCCTGGAAAACGCCAGGGAAGGCTGGGCGTTTCAGCCCTAACGCCTGGCAAACGCCAGGGCAGGCTGAGCGTTTCAGCCCTAACGCCTGGCAAACGCCAGGGTAGGCTGGGCTTTTGGGATCCAACGCCTGGCTAACGCTAGTGGGTCCGGGATTTAAGACTAAAACGCACGCCTAACACCAGGTAAGTATCTTCTTCTAATTTTTTTCATCTCCCATCTCCCTCTCAAGCAATTGCTCCCAAGAACAGAAACAACAAAGAATTGCTCTCACACTCACACTACAACTCATAGATTACCCACACAGCTACACACCCACATCAACTCTTCACCCACACATCTGCACCCCACAACACACACAAGTCTGCACAGGCTTAATTTCGGGGCTCACCTCATCAAATTAACACTCATCAATCGTTGAGGTATGATTTTATCCCTATTCTGTGTAAATTCGACTTGGGTGTTACATTTATATATGGTGTAACCATGATTCATGGTGGTTCCTTATGGGTTTATGAATTTCATGGTCATATTGTATGATGTTTTGCATCCCAATCCCCGTAACCCTCTAGGAATGGGTTAAACTAAGTGGTATTATGGAAGCCCTATCAGATGTGGGTACATGAGGCAGTCCCTCAATTACATAAGAGCTCTCATGGCATTGTGCACGTCAAGTGCTCGATATAATGCCTCAATGGAAATAAAGTGATTAATGCACGGATGCTACCATGCAACCATGATACCTTAATCAGCCGAGAGAGGATTTGTGTGCTCTACTTCCTTATGACGGGGCAGAGGGTAAATGTGGGCCAGCTGATGCGCTATCAAATGGGGTTGGTGCGTTCGAGCAATAGAATTGATCGAATACCATTCCCAAATTTCATAAATCAGTTCCTGCTAAATGAGAATGTAGCGGTTGAGCCCAACTTTGACCATACCATTGATCAATTCCAACGAGAGACTGACATCTCTGGCCTAAGACTGAAGGAAGATCCCTTCCTAACTAATGCAGAGCGCAATGTGCGGGATGACAAATTCATGGCCATCTTTATGGGATGATGGATTTGCAGTTGCGAATATGAGGTCAGCCGACATCAGTTGATGAGAGAGTTTAATTGGATCAGAGGTATCTGCTAAATGCTCATGCGCTGCAGATGATTGGAGCGGGTGAGGGATACAGGCTCCATGATGATGAGGATATCAACACTCCTGACGACTCTGATGCAGAGCCAATGCGTTCGGATGAGGAAGATGATGAAGAAGATGAGCATGAGGAGGAGTTGAGAGCACTGAATGATTAGGGAGTTTCTTGTACCTTGCTTCTATTACTGCTTTTGTCTCTATATAATGCACTGGGGACAGTGCATGGATTAAGTGTGGGGTGTGTATGTTGTATTTTGTTGTACTTACGAAGTGTGGAATTGTTGTACTGTATGTGGGTTTGTATTGTAGTTTTGTATTCATGATAGTAAATGATTTTCTTTCTTTTAAGTTTTTTTAGTTGTTTTATATATATAAATATGTGAACTTTTCCCGACGATGGATTTCCTAGACAGCTCTCTTGAGGGAAGTAAGTCTAAAGAAAATACCAAAAAGATTTTTTTTAGGTAGTGTAGTAATTCCCCCTTGGTTTTTCTTTTGACCACAGTTCTTTTTCAAGGGTGTAACTTGAACCGGGTAATTTAAATTAATTTTGTTTTTGTTTAGAGTAGTTAGGAAGAAATTGAGTAAATTACAGATATCCTATGACATTTTTGATGCCGGCATATTAGGTGATGACATACATTCTGTTTTCCCTTATATTTGGTTTGACATG
>ML379049.1:28606-38922 GCA_005239525.1 Nicotiana knightiana | reverse complement strand
AGGTGCTGAGTGATGTTCTGCCCGATGGGCGATTTATGATTCATGTTTTTGCCCGAGGGGATACTTATGATTTATTTCATTTTCCTACTAAATCTTTCGGTCTGAAATTGTTGAAAATATACATTTTTCAAAAGATTTTTCTGAAGTTTGTTTTAAGGCATGATGATTTCGCATATCTATGTATACATTGTTGGAAAGAAAGGCTGTGCATATTGTGAATCAATGATATTGATTTTATGTGTTTTCTTCCCGCCTGTTTTCCCTTCTTTGTTGTATTCTATTTATTCGGAGGTCTTGTATTATAATAGTATACCTTTTTGGAATATTTCTCTTAGATGCTCATGACATGTTGGCTCCGGGTTTTGGGGTTGGTTGAACTGTTTAACTGTTTATTGGCCTAATGTATTTAGTAAATTCTATATACTTTATGAAATGCTTGAAATTGGTTGGGATTTTTGAAAGAAACTGTAAATATGCGATTATTGGCTAGCCTAGTTCCACGATAGGCGCCATCACGACCGGTTTAGGATTGGGATCATGACAGTTTGGTATAAGAGCCTAGGTTACATAGGACTCAATGGTCATGAGCAGGTTTAGTAGAGTCTTGCGGATCGGTACGGAGACGACTGTACTTATCTTCGAGAGGCTACAAAACTCTTAGGAAACATTTCTGTCTTTCTTGAACTCTTTCGTGCTAATCTATTGATTCTTGAAATCTAAACTTATGTTGTTTAATTCTCTCATCGATGGTGAGGACACGCAATACTGATCAGGGTGACCAGATACCAGCTAGACCAGCAAGAGGTCGAGGCCGTGGTAGAGGTAGGGGCCAGCCCGCGCAGCAGCCGGGACAGTACCACTGGATCCCCCTATCGTTCAGGATCAGGTTCCCGCCGATGGTGCTCTTGCGGGATAGGTCAGGCACCGACAATGCCTATTGTTAGTCCGGGTCTTCAGGAGACCCTGTCTCAGATATTGACAGTGTGCACCAGTTTGGCTCAGGNGGGGGGGGGGGGAGGGGCAATAAGACTCCAGCTGCCCGGACACCTGAGTAGGCTGTACGGGGTATTCAGGCACCGGGAGCAGCCCCAACTCAGCCGGTTGCTCCCGTCCAGGATTATGTGGTCCCTGCTATGCCTGAGGACGAGCAACGCAGGTTGGAGAAGTTCAACAGACTTTAGCCTCCGACCTTCAGCGGTACAGAGGGCGAGGATGCCCAAGGGTTTATAGATAAGTGCTAGAGGATACTACGTATTGTAGGTATTTTGGAGACCAGTGGGGTCTCATTTGCTACATTTCAGTTTGCGGGTGCTGCTTTTACTTGGTGGGAGTCATTCGAGAGGCGTAGACTGGTTGGTTCAGCACCTCTCACCTGGCAGCAGTTCTCCACGATCTTTTTGGAGAAGTATGTTCCTCAGTCCCACAGAGAGGAGCAACGTAGACAGTTTAAGCAGCTGCGCCAGGGAGAGTTGTCAGTTACTCAATACGAGATGAGGTTTTCCGAGTTGGCTAGACATGCTTCTGAGATTGTCCCTACTGATAGGGAGAGGGTGATGAGGTTTGTATATGGTCTTACTTATCAGCTCCGACTATTTATGACTCAGGAGAGAGTATTAGATGCTTCATTCGAGCAGGTTATTGACATAGCTCGAGATATTGAGTCGGTTCACCGCCAGGAGCGGGAGGAGAGGGTGCTCTCTTCAGGGGGTAGTTTCAGCTTAGTAGGGGCCGTTCATTCAGGCCTCCTCAGTCAGTTCGCCTAGCGCATAGTGGTGCATCTTCAAGGCATGGTCCCCGTGGTTCTCAGCCAGGCCGTACATCATTTGGTGCCCTCCCAGCTCAGAGTGCAGCTAGAGCACCACCAGTTCAGAGTTCTCCTATGCATGAGTCTTCCAGTGGCCGTTCTGGTGCCAGGGGTTTCTATTAGTCCCCGCACATGTGGAGGCAGTGTCCCCGTCATTCTGGTGGTTCTTCTTAGTAGAGGGGCCATCCCTCGACTTCAGCTCCAGTTACTTCACCACCCGCCCAGGAAGCCAGGGGTGGTAGTCAGTCAGCTAAAGGCCGCCCTAGAGGGGGAGGTCGAGCAGGGGGAGGTCAGGCCCACATGTATGCATTCCTAGCCAGGCCAAATGCTATGGCCTTAGATGCAGTGATCGCATGTATTGTCTCAGTCTGTTGCCGTTATGCTTTGGCTTTATTTGACCCTGGTTCTACATATTCCTATGTTTCTTCATATTTTGCCCATTTTCGAGATATGCCCTGTGAGTCTTTAGTCACCTATGTTCATGTGTCGACTCCGGTGGGCGATACGTTGTTGTGGACCGTGTGTATCGGTCATGCATGATATCTATTGGGGGTTTGGAGACCCGAGTGGACCTACTGTTACTCAGCATGGTCGATTTTGATGTGATATTGGGCATGGATTGGTTATCTCCGTGTCATGTTGTTCTTCATTGTCACGCTAAGACCGTGACCTTAGCTATGCCAAGATGTCCGAGGGTTGAGTGGAGAGGTTCTTCTGAGTATATGCCTAGCATGGTGATTTCCTACCTGAAGGCTCAGCGCATGGTTGAGAAAGGGTGTTTATCTTATATGGCTTTTGTGAGGGATGTCAGTGGTGAGACTCCCGTTATTGATTCGGTTCCTATGGTCCGTGACTTTCCGGACGTATTTCCTACAGACCTTCCAGGCATGCCACCTGACAGGGACATTGATTTTGGTATCGACTTGGTGTCAGTTACCCAGCCTATTTCTATTCCACCTTATCGTATGGAACCTGCAGAGATAAAGGAATTAAAGGAGCAACTTCAAGAACTCCTGGATAAGGGGTTCATTCAGCCTAGTGTGTCACCGTGGGATGCACCGGTGTTATTCGTAAAGAACAAGGATGGTTCTATGCGTATGTGTATTGATTATCGGTAGCTGAACAGAGTTACGGTGAATAATCGGTATCCCTTGCCTCATATAGATGACTTGTTTGATCAGTTATAGGGTGCCAGGGTATTTTCCAAGATTCACTTGCATTTCAGTTATCATCAGTTGAAGATTCGGGGACCAGACATCCCGAAGACTGCTTTCAGGACTAGATATGGTCATTATGAGTTCCTGGTTATGTCATTTGGGCTGACCAATGCCCCAACAACGTTTATGCACTTGATGCACAGTGTATTTCGGCCTTATCTGGATTCCTTCATCATCATATTTATTGACGATATCTTGGTGTATTCCCGATCTCGGGAGGATCATGAGCAGCATTTGAGAGTTGTGCTTTAGACCTTGAGAGAGAAGAGATTGTATGCAAAATTTTTGAAACGTGAATTCTGGCTTGATTCAGTAGCATTCTTGGGGAACGTGGTGTCCAGTGAGGGTATTCAGGTTGATCCAAAGAAGGTAGAGGCGGTGCAGAGTTGGCCTAGACCGTCATCAACTTCTGAGATTCGCAGTTTCCTTAGTTTGGTAGGGTACTACCGCCGTTTTGTAGAGGGGTTTTCCTGTTGCAGCACCTATGATCAGACTGACCCAGAAGATTGCTCAGTTCAGGTGGACTGAGGAGTGTGAGAAGAGCTTCCAGAAGCTCAAGTCAGCTTTGACTACAACGCCGATATTGATTTTGCCTACGGGTTCAGGTTCTTATACAGTTTACTGTGATGCCTCGAGAGTTGGCCTTGGAGCGATTTTGATGCAGGACGGTAGGGTGATTGCCTACGCGTCCAGGCAGTTGAAGGTGCACGAGAGGAATTATCCAGTGCACGATCTTGAGCTAGAAACCATTGTTCACACCTTGAAGATTTGGCGTCACTATTTGTATGGAGTGCATTGTGAGATTTTCACTGATCACCGTAGTTTGCAGCATCTACTTAAGTCGAAGGATTTGAATTTAGGTCAGAGGAGGTGGTTGGATCTTCTCAAGGATTATGACCTCACTATCTTATATCATCCGGGGAAGGCCAATGTAGTGGCCGATTCCCTAAGTCACAGAGCAGAGACTTTGGGGAGTCTAGCCTACTTTCCAGTAGAAGAGCGGCCATTAACCCTTGATGTTCAGGCCTTAGCGGGTGAGTTGGTGAGATTGGATCTATCAGAGCCCCCGCGGTTATTGGCTTGTGTAGCCTCCAGGTCTTCTATTTACAATCATATTAGAGCACGCCAGTATGATGATCCACATTTGCTTGTTCTTAAGGACAGGTTCCGTCGCGGTGATGCCAGGGATGTGGTTATTGGTGATGATGGGGTCATGAGGATGCAGGGCCGGATTTGCGTGCCCAATGTAGATGGGCTTCGAGATTTGATTATAGCTGAGGCCTATAGTTCGCGGTATTCCATCCATCCGGGTGACGCAAAGATGTATCAGGATTGAGGAAGCATTATTGGTGGAGGCAGATGAAGAAAGATATTGTTGATTTTGTGGCTCGGTGTCTCAACTGTCAGCAGGTCAAGTATGAGCACCAAAAACCAGGTGGATTGCTTCAGATATTTGATATTCCGGAGTGGAAGTGGGAGCGGATCACCATGGACTTCGTAGTTGGACACCCACAGACTTCGAGGAGGTTTGATGCTACATGGGTTATTGTGGATTGGCTTACCAAGTACACGCACTTCATTACTGTTGGTACTACTTATTCTTCAGAGCGGTTAGCTGAGATTTATATAAGGGAGATTGTCCGATTGCATGGGGTTCCAGTTTCTATCATTTCCAACAGAGGTACTCAGTTCACATCTCAGTTTTGGAGAGTCGTACATAGAGAGTTGGGTACTCAGGTCGAGTTGAGCACAACGTTTCATCCTCAGACCGACGGGCAGTCGGAACGTACCATTCAGATTTTGGAGGATATGTTGCGTGCTTGTGTGATTGACTTTGGTGGTTCATAGGACCAGTTTCTGCCACTAATGGAGTTTGCATATAATAACAACTATCAGTCGAGTATCCAGATGGCTCTGTATGAGGCTTTATATGGTAGGAGGTGCAGATCTCCAGTTGGTTGGTTTGAGCCGGGTGAGGCTAGGCTATTGGGCACAAACTTGGTTCAGGATGCGTTGGGTAAGGCGAAGTTGATTCAGGAGCGGCTTCGCATGGCACAGTCTAGGCAGAAGAGTTATGTGGACCGGAAGGTCCGAGATGTGTCTTTCTTGGTTGGGGATAAGGTGTTGCTGAAGGTGTCGCCCATGAAGGGTGTTATGAAATTCGGGAAGAGGGGAAAGCTGAGTCCCACATTCATTGGGCCATTTGAGGTGATTCAGAGGGTTGGGGAGGTGGATTATAGGCTTGCTGTGCCTCCCAGTTTATCGAGTATTCATCCGGTGTTCCATGTTTAGATGCTCCAGAAGTATGTTGGCGACCTGTCTCATGTTTTGCACTTCAGCGCGGTTCAGCTCGAGGGTGATATGTCATATGAGATAGAGCCAGTGGCTATCTTGGGTCGACAGTTCAGAAAGCTGAGATCTAAGGATATAGCTTCAGTGAAGGTTCAGTCGAGAGGGCCGCCGGTGGAGGATGCCACCTGGGAGACCGAGCAGGATATGATGCCAAATATCCTCACTTATTCGAGACCCCAGGTACGTTTCTAGACCCGTTCGAGGACGAACATTTGTTTAAGTGGGGGAGGATGTAATGACCTGGCCGATCGTTCCGTGAGATTTACTCCGTTTCCCCTATTTCTGCGTTATCATATATTTCTTAGCCTGTTTATGTTGTGTTGGGTCAGTTGGTTTGGGTTCGGAGTGGTCATGGTGAGAATTGAGGCATTTAGCCTCTTAAAGTAGCCTAATAGTTGAAAAAGTCAACTGAGAGTTGACTTATTGGTGAACGACCTCGAAATGCGTATTTTATGGCTCAGATAGCTTCGTTAGGTGATTTGGGACTTAGGCGGAATGAAGTTTTGATGTCCGGTGTAGAATTAGGCTTGAATTGGCGAAAGTTAGTTTTTGGCGATTTTTGGTCGGCAGTGGAAAATAGGCTATCAGGGTCGGAATGGGATTTCGGAAGTTGGAACAAGTCTGTAATGTCATTTTGGATATGTGTGCAAAATTTCAAGTCAATCGGAGGTGTTTTGGTTGGTTTCAGCGTCATTGGCAAAATTTAAAAGTTTCAAAGTTCATAGGTTTGAATTTGATGTAATTTTGGTGTTTTCATGTTGTTTTTGGTGTTTCGAAGGCTCGAATAAGTTTGAATTATGCTATGGGGTGTGTTGGTATGTTTGGTTGGCGGAGTTTTGAACTTACGAAAGTACAACAAATGGTTGTTGGTGTAAAGTTTCTGGTGTGTGGCCGCACCTGCGGATGGGTAACCGCAGGTACGACGCTGCAGGTGCGAAGGTCCATGCGCAGGTGCGAAAGGAGGCTAGGCATGAGGAGTCCGCATGTGAGAAGAGTTGGCCGCGCCTGTGAAGCCGCAAGTGCGGAGAAGAGATCGCAGGTGCGATAATTGGTCCGTTAGTGGGATTTCGCAGGTGCGCACCTGGGAATGCAGGTGCGGGTCCGTAAGTGCGATGAAAGGTCCGCAAGTGCGGATTAGCTGGGCAGAACAGTATAAAAGAAAGCCTCCGTGAAATTTTGGTCATTCTACCATTGTTGCATGCGGTTGGAGCTTATTTGAGGGCAATTTGAAGAGAGAATTTGAGGGTCTTCAGTGGAGGTAAGTTCCCGGATTATTAAAGTCGTTTCTATGATATTTTGTTCGGAATTAGGCTTGTAATTTGAAGGATTAAAGTAGAAAAAGTTTGGAAAAATGGGAGGAGAATTCTTTTGGCGATTTGGGTAGGCAATTGTGGTCCGATTGTGGTATTTTTTATATGTGTAGAATCGTGGGAGGACGAGGTTTCTAGTGATGTAAATTTTATCGAATTCTGAGATGTGGGCCCGGGGCTCGGGTTTTGCCAAATTTTGAGATTTTTGTATAAATTGATAGTTTTTTCGATTGGGTTGTGTTCCTTTAGTATATATCAATGATGTTAAACTGGTTTTGGTTAGATTCGCAGCAATCGGGAGCCAATTTGAGGGGCAAGAGCATATCAGACTAGTATTGTGGCTCGGTAGAGGTAAGTAATGGTTATAAATCTTGTCTTGAGGGTATGAAACCCCGGACTTCATATTTTTTACTGTTTTTAGAAGGGCCCATATGTTGGATGACGAGTATGTGGCGTGCACTGATTTTTGGATGGGACTTGGTCCTCTCTGCGACAACTATTGAGTTGCGTATTTTACTCTAAATCATATGTTAGATTGTGTTCCAAAGGTTGTTGCTATATTTGGGCTATAAGCCATGTTTGGGGCCTCGTGCCGACATGTTTAGACCCCTTGGGGGCTTTTTATTGCTATTTTCCTCACTGTTTATTGATGATTTCACTCAGTTACATTGTGCTTTCTGTTTTCGAAACTCAGGCTGATTTACACTACTTGAGATTTAAAAATGATGTTTTGGGTCGAGTACCCCGTTTGACTGATTCGCCCGATGAGCTTTTGAGAGATTCTGACTGAGTGAGGCCGAGGGCCTGATTGTGAGGATATGATATGTCACGAGGTGGCTTGATATTAGCGCTTGGGCTGAAGGAGCCCCTCCGGAGTCTGTACACACCCCCAGTGAGCGCAGGTACCTACTGAGTGGTGAGTGGTGAGTGCTGAATGCTAAGTGCTGAGTGCCGAGTGAGGAGTGATTGGGAGGCATGAGTGACCGTGAGGTTGCCCGAGGGGCTGATACTGAGTGGATGTGAGGTGCTGAGTGATGTTCTGCCTGAGGGGCGATGCATGATTCATGTTTTTACCCGAGGGGATACTTATGATTTATTTCATTTTCATACTAAATCTTTTGGTCTGAAATTGTTGAAAATATACATTTTTCAAAGGATTTTTCTGAAGTTGGTTTTAAGGCATGATGATTTCGCATATCTATGTATACACTGTTGGAAAGAAAGGATGTGAATATTCTGAATCGATGATATTGATTTTTATGTGTTTTCTGTCGCTTAGACTTGATTTATTTTCATTACTACTGAGTTGGCGTACTCACATTACTCCCTGCACGCCTGTGTGCAGGTTCAGGTGTAGATACCGAGCATTAGCTATCTATTCCGTGTGGAGCCGAAGTGCAGGATATAAAGGTAGATGTTCAGCGTCCGCAACATCTTTGTTTTCCCTTCTTTGTTGTATGTAGCTATTTATTCGGAGGTCTTGTATTATAATAGTATACCTTTTTTACATATTTCTCTTAGATCCTCATGATATGTTGGCTCCGGGTTTTGGGGTTGGTTGAACTGTTTAACTGTTTATTGGCCTAATGTATTTAGTAAATTCTGTATACTTTATGAAATGCTTGAAATTGGTTGGGATTTTTGAAAGAAACTGTAAATATGCGATTATTGGATAGACTAGTTCCACGATAGGTGCCATCACGGCCGGTTTAGGATTGAGGTCGTGACACATGGCCAGTTGTGATTTGGGGTCGTGAATAGTTGGTATCAGAGCGCTAGGTTACATAAGACTCAACAGTCATGAGCAGGTTTAGTAGAGTCTTGCGGATCGGTACAGAGACGTCTGTACTTATCTTCGAGAGGATGAAGAACCCTTAGGAAAATACCACATTCTTGAATTCTTATCGTGCGAATCCATTTTATTCAGCCAAGGGCGTAACTCTTGAGTTCCTTACATGTATTTGACCGCGCCTGAGAGCGCTTGGTCTTGCACCCCGCAGTATTACGTCAATGTTTTGCTCTGAAGTAATATATTACGGTGATGTTACGTCCCGCAGTATTAAATTACGATGATGTTGCACCTAGTAGTGTTGCACGTTGAATTTGTCATAAGGTAATTGACATCAGTCCAAGTAAAAGGTTATTTGGAGATTATAAGGATTAGGCCATCTCACAAGTGATGAATAAATTCATGAAGGTGAAAGGGGAAGCAAGTCAAAGAAAATGAATTTTCATCCATGTTTGGCATGTGGGGGTAAAATATGGATTGAGAGTTAATACTCAATATTTACGGACTAGTACAATACAAGGTACCATGTGACCATGATAGTGGGATATATAAAGTGTATTAAGAATAAGTAGAATTTTAAGTAATTTGAGATAATTTTTAATTATGCGGGTAATTGGTTAATTATCGGGTAACGGGACAACCCAATTAACTAATAAGTGGATAAAAATTAATAAATTTTACCCTCCAAAAACGTGGCAGCCAACCACTTTCCAAACAATGACTAAGAGTCATTTTTGGAATAGGTGGCAACATACCTTATTAATTTCAAGACACTTCACCTTTACTATGCCTTATATACAATCCCACTACAATCAAACCTTGGCTATTCCTATCGTCCAAAAACTTTAGCCAGCAAGTGATAATTAAGACACTCTACAAAATCCTACATTAAGCCATTTTACACCCAAACATTTTTCAACCAAAATTCTTGCAAGCAGAATGTTTCACATATTGAATTCAAAATTTTCTGTTAGCAATTCGTATGTGAGATTTTCACCTTGGCAATGAAATTGCATAGAAAAATTCCTTCATAACAGAACCTTAGGAATTCTTACAATTCAAGCTCCTACAAGACATTAACAATGAGATTTCTTGCAATCAAATTCTCCTACAAAGAATATTATACGGATTTTTCTACTCCAGGTATGTTAAGGCTATCCCTTCTTTCTTTTGGCATGGTCCAAATTATACGGAAGAAATAAGGAAACTCATGGTTTCCATAAATTACTCTATTCATAGAAATACTAGGGGTGTCTATATTCTTGATTCCCCTTGAGAATTATTATTATTTTCTGTTCATGGGTCTCAGAATAATACGCAGTTGGAAAAGTTTATTTTACGTACTTTTCATGCATTTCATACATGTGCATTGACCCATGAACAGATGGCGTTATATACGCATATATGTATATGGGATATGAGAAAAGGTTACGGCGTTACATACGCACCACCACCTGATCAACTGGTATATGATGATGATGTTTCCCAGAGTGGTTGAAATATGATTCAAACGACGTTATATACGTGTATATATGTATGTATACTTAAACGGTATTATATACGCGTATATATGTATGTATATATAGGTATATGGGATATGGGAAAGGTTATGGCGTTATATTTTCACCACCACCTGATCAGCTGGTATACGATGATGATTTTTCCCACAGTGACCAATATGATAGGATGGGATGCCCTCAGAGGCTGATGATGTTATGAAACATATACCTATGCACGACATGACATTCATACGCATATGCATGATGCTAAAAGTGATTTATTATTTACAGAGTTATCCAGACATATAGGTTGAGTCAATTACTCTATATCTCTTCCATGTCTCT
>ML379049.1:14382-28553 GCA_005239525.1 Nicotiana knightiana | reverse complement strand
TTTCATGCCCGCAGGTCCCGATAGACAGGTCGAGAGCCCTCCAAGTAGGCTATCAGCTCAGCGGAAGATGTTGGTGCGCTCCATTTGCTTCGGAGTCGCTTGTTTGGTTAGTATGATTTAGACGGGTATTGTTTGGTATGGCGGGACTCTATCCCGACCTTTATGACATTTATGTACTCTTAGAGGCTTGTATACATATGTCGTATACGTGAAAGATTGTACGGCCTTGTCGGCCTATGTTTTGAGTTTGTAAATGATTCTGTTGGTCTATTAGGCCCGTATGTCATGTGTATATGATAATGTAATAAGAAAGATAGGTTACGTTGGTACTCGGTCGAGTAAGGTATCGGGTGCCCGTCGCGGCCCATCGGTTTGGGTCGTGATAAAAGTGGTATCAGAGCAGTTCTGTCCTAGGGAGTCTACAAGCCGTGTCTAGTAGAGTCTTTTTTATGGGTGTGTCGTGCACCACACTTATAAGTAGAAGGCTACAGGTCATTTCGGATTGTCACTCTTTCTTCTTACTCTAGATCGTGTGGTAGAGCTCACTTATAAGAATTCAAATTCCTAAATTCTATTTTTATTCGTAATAAGACGATGCCTACATTCAGAAAGATGATCGATACGAGATATAGCTGTGGAAGTGTTGTATTAGAGGAACTCGACTTTGTATCATGCTTATGATAAGTAAGTATGAGGTCTTCAGCAGATCATGGGTGTACTGAAAGGTGTAATCTTCCTGATAAAAAGCCTCAAGGCAAGAACGCCTATCCATCTTTATGGTGAAGGACTATGAGAGATTAAGAAGGTAAGTACAAGTTTCAGTAAGTAAAAGAAGCAAGGTGAAAAAGGGTACGAGGTACCCAGTTAATGAAGGTTAACATCGTTTATAATTGAAACAGAGAAACATAAGCTTTTTGAGTTATATTCAATAGTAACAGAGGTATATATAATTGGTCGCACCCATTCCAGATATGCCCCATGGGGGTTAACAGAAGTAGTATAAGAAGATATGATGGATGAATTGTTTGTATTAGTTGTCATTTCCGAAGGATAAAGTGCTAATAGATCTCCTTGTGAGACACCCCGATGGCGCACTCTAAAATAGTACAGCTAGATATGAGTAATACAAAGATAGGCATTGAAAACCTTGAAGGGATAAATATTACCTTAGTATGGCTCTCATCCCTAGTAAAGGGAGAATGTTAAGCAGTTCGAAGATCCAGTAGATGGAGCAAGGGAAGGTAAAAATCGAAAGAATGTCTTGTTGAAGCTATCAAAAGAAAAAGATAGGCAGAAATATTAGCAAGAAAATAAGAATAGAGAAATAAGGAAGCATTATGAGTAAGATGTGATACATGGATAACAAATATATCAAAAGAGGACAGTCAAGTGAAGAATAAAATGAGAAGTGACAGGCCTTGAGACAACAAAAGAGTATAGGCCATAAAGTCACATCCTCATTTAAAGAAACAAGTTTGTGAGCAAAAGGAAAAGTTAGGCCCCCAAAGTAATACAAATCAGTTGGGCAGGTGAACGGGATAACTAAATGTGAATTAAGGACTGAATGATTGGATAATAGTCGATATCATTAGAATTTCAGATTTTGCCCCGGCGTTAATAGAATGGACAAAAGAAGAAAATTCATGAGAAATTCAGAAAATGGTCATTCAGGAAGACACTTCCTTAAAGCAAGCAATGTGAGCAAAAGTTAAGCTTAAGGGACTATATGTTCCAGTTACACTAATTTCCACCATTGCGAGTGAAGAATTTTGTTATCCTTGGTACAGAAGGATTACCTCAAGGAGAGTAAGGGTCATTGATGATGCGAAAGGACACCAAAGATGGAGAGGAAAAATGTCTATAGGCGAGTCGTCATAGCTCTAAGTCTTGGTACTCCCTTAAGGGGGAATATGGCTAGACAAGAGAATACAAAAAAATCAACAGATCGTGCAAAATAAACATAAGAAACCCCAATATGAGGAATTTAGCCTTACAGTTATGACATCGTGATCCTTGAAAATTATCCATATAGGATTTGGGGAAGTTAAAAAGGTACCGTATGAGTGTTACGGAAATAAAAGAAAGTTCCACCATGAAGACAATCAAAATATTAGTTCAGGAGTAACCCTACAAGCACAAGGGCACAGAGGTAAACAACTACGGATGATTGTAGGCAAGTAAGGACATACAAAAGATCCGTAATAAGCCCACAACTTTACGAGAATTAAGGGTTCTCCATAAGTACTACAATGAAAGACTAGTTGGGGAAATAAGGAAGAAGGCTTCAACCTAAGCACAACGACCTAAAAAGGAAAGGGTCGTGTAACAACTGTCTCACAACAACATTGTAAGCACTCCAAAGAAAAGTGGCCCTACCATGGTTAATGAACGGGAAGAAAAAAAAATTAAAAGTAAACATTCGAAGGTCATATGTGTTGCATGAAAACTATAGCATGCATGGGAACCAATATAAGCTAAGTATGGACGCAACAAGGTGGCAGAAAGACTAGGAAAAGAAATAGCTTACGTTGAAAGAAAGCTAAAATGTAACAAAAGAAATTATTCGATCAATGATCCAGAGTTGGTTACGTTATGAACTCACTTAAGGATTCAGAGTTTTATACATGCAACATATACAGCCGTAGAAGATTCGGGTATACGTTAAAAGAAAGAATTGAGCCCAGGTCATAAACGAAGGATTAAATTGTTAAAAGATTGTATCATGCATATTCCCCAGCGCCCATGAACGGATAAAAAGAATAACTAATACCATGAACCCCAGAGCAGAAGATAAGTCAAGCCGACATAAAGGCCGATCAGGAGAAGGAGGAAACTAAAGAGTTACATCAACGAAGTAAATCAGGAATCTGATTATTGGACCCAGAAAATTATAGGCTTCATGATTAAGAACATGGAATCAGAGGTACAAAGAGAGATAGTACAGTAGCTATATTATATTACGGCTCTACAATAAAGCCAATTAGAAGAAGTACCAGCCTCATAAGAAGTCAGTATGAAGCTCCTACCGAATTGTGTATGCCCAGAGGTACAATTATTATGATAGAGCTTCAAGTTGTGAACTTGAATTATACCTATGTGGAAGGGAGGTCATGAAAGAGATAAAAGATGCGATGTAAGAGTTTAAGGTAAGAAAGTTAAAGGTGAACAACATACGAATACTCAAAGGCAGAAGGTTGTGAATAGTCCATATTTCAGATTAAAGGCTAGAAGTGCGGGGATCCAGTACCCAAGAATGATAGCAGCATCGCCAGTGGCTTACATTTCAGCCTATGGTTTATAAGTACCGAAAGGTCTAGTTAGAGAGTAAAAGAAGAGTTAGAGACGATGTGATGTCTCGTTTGATGTTCCAAAAAACATAAGGAAATCTATAGTGCAAACAAGTTGAAGGAAAGTTGCGAACAATATGAATAGATATGTGTAGGTCGCAAGCTAAAGTATGGTAGAGTGACAAGGTTTTAGGAAGACAGGAGTAAGGGTAAGAAAAGGTGAGTGAAAAGGTGACAAAAATGGATAAGTTCTTGGGATTAAGCTCATGAAAACAAGAGAGCTGATGGATTCTCTAAGTTATAGAAGGCTTAGTATATCCAGAATGAACTCAAAGGAGTCTAATACTGGTAGCACTTATAAGAGATGGAATGCTGCCCTGGTAGTGGAATAAGGGCGTAATTGTGATAGATAAATGATGACGTTTGGGCCTTCGATTAAGTAATGACTTGAAGAGTATTTCATGAATTGCAAGGGTCTAAAATACCCATATAAGGTGAATCATATCGAGATACTATGAAATACGATTATGGGAATCACTTCAAATGTTCCTCGATGCAACGTGAGCCCAAGTGATTACGTAAGGGGTTTCAAGTTATCAGTGGTAGAGTGTAGATCAATATTGAGGTGAATCAAGAATGGATGGATAAAAGTCATAAAGTATGAGATGAGACTAGGCCGTCATTCTTAAGATGAACAGTTTTGAGGAAACATTAAAGGACTTAGACTTATGCATATAGGATAAACAATGAGAGTAAGCCGGAACTTGGTAGTAGACCTCAGCATCCATAAATCGAAGTAAGAGCTATGGTATAGTATGACCTATCTTGATGCAGTAAAGTCATACGGATGGATAAACGGATCTATGAAATAAGGTATAACAATATTTGTAAGCTCAACAAAGCACCGAGAGAAGAACTTTAGGATACCTATAGATGCCCATAGGGACATCTTGTCAAGCTTTGTATATGTTTACAAAGTTAGGCCTAGATATTGGCCAAAATCTGGAGGAAAAAAAGAGATAAGAGTCTCATAGGCACACTTACAAGGTCAGAGTCGTACAGGCTGCACGATGGAAGGTAGCAACAGTTACGAGATTGGAAGGATTCCGACTACAAGTCGTGGTGTGAGAAGGAGGCCTAAGGGGGGGATGCCCTGGACTTTGGATTTATTCATAGAACAGTCGCCTAGATGGCAAGGGAAGTTCTAAAGTATTCGGAAGACATAAGTTATGAAAATAATAAGTGCATCAGTCAACATTCAAGGACGAATGTTCCAAAGGGGGGAATAATGTTACACTCCGCAGTATTACGTCATTGTTTTGCTCCGCAGTAATATATTATAATGATGTTACGTCACACAGTATTAAATTACGATGATGTTGCACCCAGTAGTGTTGTATATTGAATTTGTCATAAGGTAATTAACATCATTCCAAGTAAAAGATTATTTGGAGATTATAAGGATTAGTCCATTTCACAAGTGATGAATAAATTCGTGAAGGTGAAAGGGGAAGAAAGTCAAAGAAAATGAATTTTCATCCATGTTTGGCATACAGGGGTAAAATACGAATCGAGCGTTAATACCCGATATTTACGGACTAGTACCATACATGGTACCATGTGACCATGATAGTGAGATATATAAAGCGTATTAAGAATAAGTAGAATTTTAAGTAATTTGAGATAATTTTTAATTATGCGGGTAATTGGTTAATTACAGGGTAATGGGACATTACCCAATTAACTAATAAGTGGATAAAAATTAATAAATTTCACCCTCCAAAAACGTGGCAGCCAACCACTTTCCAAACAATGACTCTTAGTCATTTTTGGAATAGGTGGCAACATACCTTATTAATTTCAAGACACTTCACCTTTACTATGTCTTATATACAATCCTACTACAATCAAACCTTGGCTATTCCTATCATCCAAAAACGTTATCCAGCAAGTGATAATTAAAACACTCTACAAAATCCTACATTAAGCCATTTTACACCCAAATGTTTTTCAACCAAAATTCTTGCTAACAGAATGTTTCACATATTGAATTCAAAACGTTCCGTTAGCAATTCATATGTGAGCTTTTCACCTTGGCAATGAAATTGCATAGAAAAATTCCTTCATAACAGAACCTTAGGAATTCTTACAATTCAAGCTCCTACAAGACATTAACAACGAGATTTCTTGCAATCAAATTCTCCTACAAAGAATATTATACGGATTTTTTCTACTCCAGGTATGTTACAGATATCTCTTCTTTCTTTTGGCATGGTCCAAATTATACGGAAGAAACAAGCAAACTCATGGTTTCCATAAATTATTCTATTCATAGAAATACTAGGGGTGTCTATATTCTTGATTCCCCTGAGAATTACTATTATTTTCTATTCATGGGTCTCAGAATAATACACAACTGGAAAAGTTTATCCGGAAGGAATATGGAGATTATTACGTACTTTTCATGCATTTCATACATGTGGATTGACCCATGAACAGATGACATTATATACGCGTATATATGTAAATATATGTATATGGGATATGAGAAAAGGTTACGGCGTTACATACGCACCACCACCTGATCAACTGGTATATGATGATGATGTTGTCCACAGTGGCTGAAATATGATTCAAACGGTGTTATATATACGCATATATGTATGTATACTCAAGCAGTGTTATATACGCATATGTATGTATGTATATATATGTATAAGGGATATGGGAAAGGTTATGGCGTTATATACGCACCACCACCTGATCAGCTGGTATACAATGATGATTTTGCCCACAGTGGCTGATATGATACGATGGGATGCCCTCAGAGGCTGATGATGTTATGAAACATATACCTATGCACGACATGACATTCATACGCATATACATGATGCTAAAAGTGATTTATTATTTACAGAGTTATCCAGACACATAGGTTGAGTCAATTACTCTATATCTCTTCCATGTCTCTTATGTATTTATTTATGTGCCTTACATACTTAGTACATTATTCGTACTGATGTCCCTTTTGCCTGGGGACTCTGCGTTTCATTCCTGCAGGTCCCGATAGACAGGCCGAGAGCCCTCCAAGTAGGCTATCAGCTCAGCGGAAGATGTTGGTGCGCTCCATTTGCTTCGGAGTCGCTTGTTTGGTTAGTATGATTTAGACGGGTATTGTTTGGTAGGGCAGGACTCTATCCCGACCTTTATGACATTTATGTACTCTTAGAGGCTTGTAGACATATCTCGTATACGTGAAAGATTGTACGACCTTGTCGGCCTATGTTTTGAGTTTGTAAATGATTATGTTGTCCTATTAGGCCCGTATGTCACGTGTATATGATAATGTAATAAGAAATATACGTTACGTTGGTACTCGTTCGAGTAAGGTATCGGGTGCCCGTCGCGGCCCATCGGTTTGGGACGTGATACTTAGTATCAGCTGTGCATCGATGACTTGTGACTTCCATGGACGATATGTAATTTTGGCATGGTTGTAATGGGCCAATATGGAGGACTTGAGGTCAGATTCATTATGTGGCTTGAGTGCTGAAACTTCGTTGTGTGATCACATGTATTTGGGGACTTATATGTCCGTTGATGTCCTTATTGACGGGACTTTGTGGCTGGATGCCTATGTGGTAGTGTGATTTGATGGTTAGATGTGTTCAGACTATGATTTGTGACAAAAGGATTGGCTAGAAATGTGGCAAGAACTATTGAGTGTTTGATTTCTGTCTCGATTTGGTATATGTTTTCGAGTTGTGAGTGTATTGGAAGTCCTTTCATGTTGTTTAGTTGTTGAGCGAACCGGATCTTTCTGTTGAGTTATGAGTTCCTGCTGATGTCTTTGGGGATAACCATTGCCCTATTAGAGTTTGTGTATTTGATTAACGGTGTATTCCAACCGTATTAGTACTCCTTTATTATTGTATTCATTGATGGCATCCTGGCGTATACGCGTAGCCAGGGGTAGCATATTCCTATGTTTCATCACATTTTGCCCGTTGTTTGGATATGCCCCATGAGCCTTCAGTTACATCTGTTCATGTGTCGGCTCCGGTGGGAAATACTATTGTTGTGGACCGTGTGTATCGGTCATGTGTGATATTATCTATTGGGGGGTCTGGAGACCCGAGTGGACCTACTGTTACTCAGCATGGTCGATTTTGATGTGATATTGGGCATGGACTAGTTGTCTCCGTGTCATGTTGTTCTTGATTGTCACACTAAGACCATGACCTTAGCTATGCCAGGTTGTCCGAGGGTTGAGTGGAGAGGTTCTTCTGATTATGTGCCTAGCAGGGTGATTTCCTACCTGAAGGCTTAGTGTATGATTGAGAAGGGGTGTTTATCGTATCTGGATTTTGTGAGGGATGTCAGTGGTGAGACTCCCGCTATTGATTCGGTTCCTGTGGTCCGTGACTTTACAGACGTGTTTCCTGCAGACCTGCCAGGCATGCCACATGACGGGGACATTGAATTTGGTATTGACATGGTGCCAGACACTCAGCCTATTCCTATTCCACCTTATCGTATGGAACCAACGGAGCTAAAGGAATTAAAGGAGAAGCTTCAGGAACTCCTAGATAAGGGTTTCATTCGCCCTAGTGTGTCACCTTAGGGTGCACTGGTGTTGTTTGTAAAGAAGAAAGATGGTTCAATACGCATATGTATTGATTATCGGCAGCTGAACAGGGTTACAGTGAAGAATCGGTATCCCTTGCCTCGTGTAGATGAATTGTTTGATCAGTTGCAGGGTGCCAGGGTCTTTTCCAAGATTGACTTACGCTCCAGCTATCATCAGTTGAAGATTTGGGGGCCAGACCTTCCGTAGACTGCTTTTAGGACTAGATATGGTCATTATGAGTTTCTGGTTATACCATTCGGGCTAACCAATGCCCTAGCAACCTTTATGCACTTGATGCGCCGTGTATTCCGGCCTTATCTGGATTCTTTCGTCATCGTGTTTATTGACGACATCTTGGTATATTCCTAATCTCGGGAGGATCATGAGCAACATTTGAGAGTTGTGCTTCAGACCTTGAGGGAGAAGAGATTTTATGCAAAATTTCCGAAGTGTTAGTTTTGCCATCAGCATCGGGTTCTTATACCGCATATTGTGATACCTCGATGGTAGGCGTTTTTGTGTTTAGATGCAGGAGGATGTAGTGATTGCGTGATAGTTATGATCTTCGGAAGTGTAGAGAGAGATATCAGTTTGAGGCTAAGCCGACAGGGGTATCTCCTGTGGGTTGTCCTGGGTTGTGTGATCCTTATGTTGCTCGGTAGTAAGTTCTCTTCTACCAGTAAATGATATATGTTGTAATTGAGTTTAGAACGCTTATGGAAGTTGGCATGACTATTTCAATGGTGAATTCGAGATTTGCAGATGACTTGAGCTGTTAGACGGGTTGTGTTATTATGGGCATTGTGAGTTATTGTTTGTCTTGATCATTGTCTTTGAGACACGTGGGGGAGTCTGTTAATGATAAGTTGATTGCGCGATTATGTTCCGTATTGGTTTCAGTTCGAGGTATACTGGTGGATCAGTTATGTCGTGAAGAGGTGGAGTTTGGGAATGACTCGAGTAATGGAAAATTCTTCGATGCAGGTCGTAATGTACTCTATTGGGTGAATGTGTTCTATTGAATGATTGAATATTAGGGTTGTGCTATGTATTCGAGCGGTGGAATTGAGATCAAATATAGTAATTCGTGCGGTTCATGGACTTCGAGACTAAGAGTTCTCATAAACAGTTTATTTTGTGGTAGTGAACTGTGAAGATGCGAGTAAGGCTATGTTAGTATGTACCATGATTTAGTCATTGTGAAATTTTTGGTAATTTATCTATCTGTTGTGGGTGACCAGAGTTGATTCTGGGTTATTGGTAGGCCCGTATGAGTGTGTGTTCTACACCGAGTCGGAATTGTGGACTCCAAACTTCTATTTTTGAGAAATGTACCATTTGATTGTGATTGATTTTATTCATGTTATGGGGTGATCTACGAGCTACCCTTCGGTGTTGCGAGGCATGGTGATTGTTAGTTATATGCACTTATGGTGCAGGTTTATTTGGGCTTTATAGCAG
Organism: Nicotiana knightiana; assembly: GCA_005239525.1. NCBI lineage: Eukaryota > Viridiplantae > Streptophyta > Magnoliopsida > Solanales > Solanaceae > Nicotiana > Nicotiana knightiana. The sequence goes on along the minus strand of ML379049.1, from coordinate 19,175 downwards.
GACCTGAGTAAGGTAATTATTTGGGTATTGCGAGATTGAGGCGTATTGATTATGCACTTTATGATTCATATGGCATGGAATCGTCCGATTCCCCATGGTTATGGTAATGCACTTTGAGTACTTGATGTCGAATTTTGAACGGTTATTGATTTTGGGCAAGGCGGCTTGTAGTATTTCATGTGGACCAGCGTTTGGATGAGATCGCGCAGTGTAGCGGAGGTNGTGGTGATTGTTAGTTATATGCACTTACGGTGCGGATTTATTTGGGCTTTATAGCGGGATCTGAGTAAGGTAAGTATTTGGGTATTGCGAGATTGAGGCATATTGATTATGCACTTTCTAATTCGTATGGAATGGTATCGTCCAGTTTCCCCATGGTTATGGCAATGCACTTTGAGTACTTGATGTCGAATTTTGAACGGTTATTGATTTTGGGCAAGGCGGCTTGTAGTATTTCATGTGGACCAGCGTTTGGATGAGATCGCGCAGTGTAGCGGAGGTTACGTAGGGGTATGACCCTTGGTATTGGATTCGAGTGTATAAATTTTTGCGATGTGTGCCAGGATTTTAGTATGATGTTGTGATGGTAATTGTTAATGGCGGGATAATCTTCCCGTGTGAATCTTTCATATAATTCGATTACTTTGGGATGTTGCTATTGAGTGCACGAGTTGCACAAGTTATGGCTTCGAATTTTGTCGATGGGTCATGTCATCGAAGTGGTCGTGTTGGATGAGAAGAGGTCATTGAACCTAGAATGAATATTGTCAGAAGTGTCTACAGCATAGTGGGAAGGATAAATATCGGGGGTCGGCTTAGAAATCTGCTATATTTCCTGTTTGGGAAGGGGGAGTTTCATGTCTGACTGATCGGACGAATGGTTGTTAGTTTCTACGTGTTTCTTTCATCATCGGTAGTATATGAAAGTGTTAGAGCGAGGCATTTTCTCGATAAAAGGTTATGTACCGGTATTGAGTTGTTCTGAGCAATTATTGTGGTTAAGAGTTATCGCTATGAGTGTTTGAGTCATGCGGTGTATTATGTGATTTCATCTGGGGTGCATATATGGCTTGATCCAGCATGTTCAGACTGTCCAGTTTATAGTTGTGGAATTTTGATCTTGTGTATTACTTCAGAAGTGGAAATTTGGTTCTAAGGTTTATGGGTCAGGTTGGATTTCGAAATTTCAAATGTGTTGTGCTATTGGACCTATATGGGATAGGGTGACGTGGGATCCCCCCCGGCTATGTGCATGGTACACGTGGCAGTTTGATGGTGTTGGAAAACAACTCTTGGCCCGTTTGAGGACGAACCTAGGTTTAAGAGGGGGAGGATGTAACGACCCGACCGGTCGTTTCGTGAGATTATCCCCGTTTCCCCCATTTCCGCCTTATCATATATATTTCTTAGCCTGTTTATGTTGTGTTGGGTTGGATGGTTTGGGTTCGAAGTGGTCATGGTGAGAATTGAGACACTTAGTCTCTTAAATTAGCTTAATAGTTAAAAATGTCAACTGGGAGTTGACTTATTAGCAAACGACCTCGGAATACAGATTTTATGGCTTGGATAGCTTCGTTAGGTGATTTGGGACTTAAGAGTGTGTTCGGAATGAAGTTTCGATGTCTGGTGTAGAATTAGGCTTGAATTGGCGAAAGTTAGTTTTTGGCGATTTTTGATCGGCAGTGGAAAAATAGGCTGTCTGGGTCAGAATGGAATTCCGGAAGTTGGAACAGGTTCGTAATGTCATTTTGGATATGTGTGCAAATTTTCAGGTCAATCGGATGTGTTTTGGTTGGTTTCGGCATCATTGGCGAAATTTAGAAGTTTCAAAGCTCACATGTTTGAATCTGATGTAATTTTGGTGTTTTCGTGTTGTTTTTGGTGTTTTGAAGGCTCGACTAAGTTTGAATGATGTTATGGGGGTGTGTTGGTAGGATTGATTGAGGTCCCAGGGGCCTCGGGTGTGTTTCGGGTGGTTAACAGAGTGTGTTTGGCCTTAAAAGGACTGTTGTAGCTACTGTATTTTTCTTGGTCTGGTTTCCTTGTATGCAATCGCAATGGTGAGGCTGTGATCGCATAGGTTTGTTGGCGAGGCAGAAAAAATTGTGTTATGCGATCACATTGTATGGTCCGCGATCGCGTAGTGGGAGGAGGCAGAACAGTGCAGTCGCGTGAGGCTTGTTGCGATCGCACAGTATGGGTGCGTGTGGCAGTGAGGTGATGAAATTGCTTTATGCAATCGCATAGAGCTGGTCGCGATCGCATAGTTGAGAGAAGTGGTTCTTTGCGATCGCATAGGTGTTTCTGCGATCGCATAGGGTTAGTTTGGCTGGGCAGCATTTTGTTCTTCGCGATCGCGTGCCTTCTTCCGCGATCGCATAGGTAAAGGTTTGGGCAGGCATTTTAAGTTCTAATTTCAGGGGTTCTTGGCCATAACTCATTTTTCCATTTGAGAGCTCGGGTGAAGGTGATTTTGGACGAGATGTTCAGTGGGATTCTTGTGGTAAGTGTTCTTCAATCTTTTTTGGTTCAATTTCATGAATTTGTATTGATTTTCACCATGCAATTTGAGGAATTTAGTAGGAAATTTGGGGAAAATGGGAGGAAGAATTTGGAAATTCTTTTGGTGATTTGAGTGGGAAATTGTGGTCTGATTTTGATGTTCTTTGTATGTATGGGCTCGTGAGAGGATAAGGATTCTTGTGATGTAATTTTATCGGATTCCGAGTCGTGGGCCCAGGGGCCCGAATTTGGCAAATTTCGAGAATTGTGTTGAAATTTATAACTTTCGATTGGGTTTTGTTCTGTTAGCATGTATTGATGATGTTAATCTGATTTTTGTTAGATTCGGAGCATTTGGGAGCCAATTCGAGGGGCAAGCGCATCACGGAGTAGCTTTTGGGCTGTTTTGAGGTAAGTAACGATTGTAACTCTAAACATGCGGGTATGAAACCCTGATATTTGATATTGTTTTGGTAAATGAGGTGACACACATGCTAGGTGACGAGCGTGTGGGCCTGCACCGATAGGGATTGTGACCTGGTCCGTCCCATAGCGACTATTAAGCCGCAGATTCGATTTGAAACCTTATAATATCCTATATTTTAGAAATTTATACTTGTTTATGGGCTGTGAGACATGTTTGGGGCCTTGTGCCGACCTGTTTAGACCCTCAGAGGTACTTTTACACTATTCTTACACTATCCTAATAGAACAATTGTGAACTCAGTCATGTTTTCCACTTGTTATTTTCACTGTTATCACACTGTTTTGAAACACTGAGAAGTAATTTGGGCTGAGTCCCATGAGTTGAGATGAAACCGAGCGGCTTGTGAGGATGACTGAGTGAGGCCGGGAGCCGAGTATGTGAGGATAGTTGTGGATCGGGCTGCACGCCAACAATATATATATGAGTATGTGAGGATAGTTATGAATATATATGTAATGAGGCCGAGAGACGAGTATGGGAGTATAGTTATGGATCGGGCTGCACGCCGCAGCAATAGATATATTATATATATTATTTATGGATCAGGCTACACGCGCAACAATATATATGTGTTATATGTGGATCGGGCTGCACGTTGCAGAAATATACATTATGTATGGGTCGGGCTGCACGCCGCAACAATATATAGCGCTTGGGCTGAAGGTGCCCCTCCAGGAGTCTGTACACCCCCAGTGAGCGCAGTCGACTATTATATGGATCGGGCTGCACGCCACAGCAATATACATTATATATGGATCAGGCTACGCACCGCAACAATATATATATATATATATATATATATATATATATATATATATATATACATACACGTATTGGAGCGGGCTATACGCCACAACAGTTGTTATATGGTACCTGATGAGTGAGAGTGCTGAGTGTGAGCATTGACTTATGAGAGTAGAGTCACGAGTGACTGAGAGGCTTTATTGTGAGTGATACTGTGCCCGAGGGGCTTATATTTTATGAAACTATTGTTTTTCACTCTTCTTTACACTGAGCCTCTGATGATAAATGTTGGGTAAATGTTTTTATACGAGATTTTTAAATGGAAACTGTAGTATTATGAAATACTCAAAAATGTAAATTCCTGACTTGATTTACTTATTTCCACAGTCACTTAGTATATGGATTTACATGATTTATAAATGCTCGTCATTACACTCATGTTTTTAGATACTTTGATTACTTACTGAGTTGGTGTACTCACATTACTCCCTGCACCTTGTGTGCAGATTCAGGTACCGGGGCAGAGCGATAGTTGAGCTACCCCATTTGGAGCATTGTTCGGAGATTGTGAGGTAGCTTCTCGACGTCCGCAGCACTACTCGTTCTCCTTCCGATTCTATCATCTGTACTTTACTTCTCAGACTTGTCATAGTAGAGGATTTGTATTAGACTGTATCACTTCTTAGATGCTCATGACAATTGACTCCAGGTTTTGAGAAGGTGTATAATTTGTTCATCTCATTCTGCTATTTTTAAATCTGCTAACTTTTGGAAATTATGAAATATATTGATAGTCTGAAATAGTTGGCTAGCCTAGTTCCACGATAGGCGCCATTACGGCCAGTTGTGATTTGGGGTCATGACAAAATCATAAATCAACAATGAGGAAATAGCAGTAAAACGCCCCAGAGGGGTCTAAACAAGTCGGCACGAGGCCCTAAACATGGCTTATAGCCCAAATATAGCAATAGTCTTTAGAACACAATTTAACATATGATTTAGAGTAAAATACACAACTCAATAGTTGCCGCGGAGAGGACCAAGACCAATCCAAAAATTT
>ML379049.1:0-14245 GCA_005239525.1 Nicotiana knightiana | reverse complement strand
GTTTCATACCCTCAGGACAAGATTTATAACCATTACTTACCTCTACCAGGCCACAATACTAATCTGTGATGTTCTTGCCCCTCAAGTTGGATCCCGATTAATCCGAATCTAACCAAAACCAGATTAACATCATCAATATACGCTAAAGGAACACAACCCAATCGAAAACTATCAATTTAGACACAATTCTCGAAATTCGGCCAAATCCGAGCCCCGGGCCCATATCTCGGAATTCGATAAAATTTATATCACTAGAATCCTCGTCCTCCTACAATTCTATACATACCAATAACACTAAAATCGGACCACAATTAACCACTCAAATCCTCAAAAAACAATTCCAATTTCCATGCACCTTTCTTCCCCAAATTTGGGTTTAATTTCAAATATTTTCCAGTTTAATTGCTTAGAAAATGATATAGAAACGAGTTATGAAGTTGGAAACCTTACCTCCAAAAGAGACCCTTTTATTTCTTCTTCAAACCCTCTCAAATAGCTCTCAACCCGCTTGACAATGGAGGAAAACGGACAAATTCTCGCAATAATGGGCTTTAAAACATTCTGCCCAGCACTTAAAATCCCTTCAGTGCGATCGCATACCCAGGGATGCCTTCGCGATGCACAGACCAGACCACTCTACGCGATCGCACACCAACACACGTGATCACATAGAACAAAAGACCATCCCACACACACGCCTTAGAACCTCTATGCGATCGCACCACATCCCACGCGATCGCACTGCTTCACCTGCTCAACCTATGCGATCGCAATCCTAACCACGCGATTGCCTAGATAAAAATGCCTGCCCTACTCTTTTACTCTACGTGATAGCGGATGAATCCACGCTATCACAATGAAGGAATCACTGCTGCTAAAACATCAAAAAACAACAGACTTCTTAAGGACATAAAGTGCCCGTTTGAGCATCCGAAATACACCCGAGGCCCCCGGGACCTCGACGAATCCTACCAACACACCCCATAACATCATTCAAACTTAGTCGAGCCTTCGAAACACTAAAAACAACACGAAAACACCAAAATTACATCAAATTCAAGCCTATGAACTTTGAAACTTCTAAATTTCTCCAATGATGCCGAAACCAACCAAAACACATCCGATTGACCTGAAAATTTGCACACATATCCAAAATGACATTACGAACCTGATCCAACTTCTGAAATTCCATTACGACCCCGATAGCCTATTTTTCACTGCCGATCGGAAATCTTCAAAAACTAACTTTCGCCAATTCAAGCCTAATTCTACACCGGACATCAAAACTTCATTCCGAACACACTCCTAAGTCCCAAATCACCTAACGAAGCTATCTGAGCAATAAAATCCATATTTCGAGGTCTTTTACCAATAAGTCAACTCCCAGTTGACTTTTTCAATTATTAAGCTAATTTAAGAGACTAAGTGTCTCAATTCTCACCACGACCACTCCGAACCCGACCCAACCGATCCAACACAACATAAATAGGCTAAGAAACATATGATAAAGCAAAAACGGGGGAAACGGGGCTGATCTCACGAAATGACCGGTCGGGTCGTTACATCCTCCCCCTCTTAAACAAATGTTCATCCTCGAACAGGATAGAAACATACCTAGAGCCTCGTATAAGTGAGGATATCTGCTCCGCATCTCCCACTTGGTCTCCTAGGTGGAATCCTCCACCGGATGTCCTCCCCGTTGAACCTTCACTGAAGCTATATCCTTAGACCTCAGCTTTATGACGTGACGACCCAAAATAGCCACTGGCTCTACCTCATATGACATATCACCCTCGAGCTGAACCGTGCGGAAGTCCAAAACATGAGACGGGTCACCAACATACTTCCGAAGCATCGAAACATAGAACACCAGATGAATACTCTATAAGCTGGGAGGAAAGGCAAGTCTATAAGCCACCTCCCCAATCCTCTGAAGCACCTCAAATGGCCCAATGAACCTGGGACTCAGCTTTCCACTCTTCCCGAACCGCATAACACCCTTCATGGGTGACACCTTCAGCAACACCTTATCCCCAACCATGAAAGACACATCCCGGACCTTTCGGTCTACATAGATCTTCTGCCTAGACTGTGTCGTGCGAAGCCGCTCATGAATCAACTTCGCCTTACCCAAAGCATCCTGAACCAGGTCTGTGACTAATAGTCTAGCCTCGACCGGCTCAAACCAACCAACCGGAGATCTACACCTCCTACCATATAAATCCTCATACGGAGTCATCTGGATACTCGACTGATAACTATTATTATATGCAAACTCCGCGAGTGGCAAAAAATGGTCCCATGAACCCCCAAAATCAATGACACAGGAACATAACATATCCTCCAAAATAAGAATACCCTCACTAGACACCACGTGCCCCAAGAATGCTACTGAATTAAGCCAGAACTCCCACTTCGAAAATTTTGCATACAATCTTTTCTCTCGCAAGGTCTGAAGCACAACTCTCAAATGCTGCTCATCATCCTCCCGAGATCGGGAATACACCAAGATATCATCAATGAACACGATGACAAAAGAATTCAGATAAGGCCGAAATACACTGTGCATCAAGTGCATAAAGGCTGCTGGGGAACTGGTCAACCCAAATGACATAACCAGGAACTCATAATGACCATATCTAGTCCTGAAAGCAGTCTTCGGGATGTCTGGCCCGTGAATCTTCAACTAATGATAATCGGAGCGCAAATAAATCTAGGAAAATACCCTGGCACCCTGCAACTGATCAAACAAGTCATCTATACGAGGCAAGGGATACCGATTCTTTACGGTAACTCTGTTCAGCTGCCGATAATCAATACACATACGCATAGAACCATCCTTCTTCTTTACAAACAACACCGGTGCACCCTAAGGTGACACACTAGGCCGAATGAACCCCTTATCTAGGAGTTCCTGAAGCTTCTCCTTTAATTTCTTTAGCTCCGCTGGTGCCATACGATAAGGTGGAATAGAAATAGGCTGGGTGCCTGGCACCAGGTCAATACCAAAATCAATGTCCCTGTCAGGCGGCATGCCCGGCAGGTCTGCAGGAAACACGTGCGGAAAGTCACGGACCATAGGAATCAAATCAATAGCGGGAGTCTCACCACTGACATCCCTCACAAAAGCCAGATAAGATAAACACTCCTTCTCAACCATGCTTTAAGCCTTCAGGTAGGAAATCACCCTGGTAGGCATATACTCAAAAGAACCTCTTCACTCAACCCTCGGACATCCCGGCATAGCTAAGGTCACGGTCTTAGAGTGATAATCAAGAACAACATGACATGGAGATAACCAATCCATGCCCAATATCACATCAAAATTGACCATGCTGAGTAACAGTAGGTCCACTCGGGTCTCCATACCCCCAATAGATATCACACAAGACTGATACACATGGTCCACAATAACAGTATCGCCCACTGGAGTCGACATATGAACAGAGGTAACTAAAGACTCACGGGGCATATCCAAGAAATGGGCAAAATATGAAGAAATATCGGAATATGTAGAACCAGGGTCAAACAAAGCCAAAACATCTCGGCAACAGATTGAGACAATACTTGCGATAACCGCATCGGAGGCCATAACATCTGGCCTGGATAAAAATGCATACATACGGGCCTGACCTCCACCTGCTCGACCTCCCACTCTAGGGTGGCCTCTAGCTGACTGACTACCACCCCTGGCTGCCTGGGCGGGTGGTAAAGCAACTGGAGCTGAAGTCGAGGGCTGGCCCCTCTACTGAGAAGAACCACCGGGATGATGGGGACACTGCCTCCACATGTTCCCGAACTCTCCACACTCAAAGCAACTCCCTGGAGCTGGAGGCGGGGTCTGGTAGAAACCCTTGGCACCAGAATGGCCACTGGAAGACTCATGCATAAAAGAACTCTGAACTGGTGGTGCTCGAGCTGCACTCTGAGCTAGGAGGGCACTGAATGAAGTATGTCCTGACTGAGAACCACGGGGACCATGCCCCGAAGATGCACCAGTATAAGCTGGGCGGACTGACTGAGGAGGCCTGAATGAACGACCTCTACCTTGCTGAAACTGCCCCTGGAAGGAGCACCACTAGAACTGCCCGATCCACGAGGCCTCTTGTCCTCCCTCTCCTCCCGATCTTGGAATCGAACTGACTTAATATCTCGAGCAATGTCAACAGCCTGCTCGAATGTAGCATCTGATACTCTATGCCGGGTTATAAATAAGTGGAGCTGATAAGTGAGGCCATCCGCAAACCTCCTAATACTCTCCCTATCAGTAGGGACCAACTCGGTAGCATGACAAGCCAACTCCGAAAACCGCATCTCATACTACATCACTAATATCTCTCCCTGACGCAGCTGCTCAATAAGCCTGTGCTGCTCCTCCCTGTGTAACTGGGGTACATACTTCTCCAAAAAGATAGTGGAGAACTGCTGCCAGGTGAGGGGTACTGAACCAACAGGCCTACGCCTCTCAAAAGACTCCCACCAAGTGAAAGCAACACCAGAAAGCTGAAATGTAGCAAATGAGACCTTACTGGTCTCTAAAATCCCAGCAGTACATAGCATCCTCTGACGCTTATCCAGAAAACCCTGGGCATCCTCACCCTCAACACCACTGAATGTCGGAGGCTATAGCCTACTAAACCTCTCCAGTCTATGCTGCTCGTCCTCTGGCATAGCCGGAACCACGAAGTCCCGAACTGGAGCAACCGGCTGGGCTGGAACCGCCCCCGGTGTCTGATGTACTTGAGTACCCTGCTCAGGTGTCTGGGCAACTGAAGTCTGACTGCATCCCCTGGACAGGGCTGTCCCCCTACCTCTACCACGGCCTCGACCTCTCGCTGGTCTAGCTGGTGGCTGATCATCCTGATCGGTAGCGCGAGTACTCACCATCTATGAGAGAAGGAAACAACAGAAGTTTAGAATTCCAAAATCAACAAAATAGCACGACAGAATTCAAGAAAATGAGATTGTTCCTAAGGGTTCCACAGCCTCTCGAAGATAAGTACAGACGTCTCTGTACTGATCTGCAAGACTCTACTAAACCTGCTCATGACCGTTGAGTCCTATGTAACCTAGGCTATGATACCAACTTGTCACGACCCCAAATACTAAACCGGCCGTGATGGCGCCTATCGTGGAACTAGGCTACCCAACAATCACTTAACTATAGTTTCTTTCTGAAATCCCAACCAATTTCAACATTTCATAAAGTATACAGAGTTACTGAATTCATTAGGCAAAATAAACAACTAATTAGTCTAAACCATCCTCAAAATCCGGAGTCAACAGGTCATGAACATCTAATAATATACCAACAAGTCTACTATTATAATACAAAACCTCCGAACGAATAGCTAGATACAACAAAAGAAAGGAAAACAGAGATGCTGCCGACGCCTAACAACTACCCTTATATCCCAAACTCCGGCTCCGCACGGAATAGATGGCTAACGCTCGGTATATGCACCTGAATCTGCACATAGGGGTGCAGGGAGTAATGTGAGTACGCCAACTCAGTAATAATGAGAATAAATTAAGTTTAAGCAGCAAGAAACACATAAAAATCAATATCATCAGTTCACAATATGCATAAACTTTCTTTCCAACAGTATATACATAGATATATGAAATCATCATGCCTTAAAACCAACTTCAGAAAAATCCTTTGAAAAATGTATATCTTCAACAATTTCAGACCAAAAGATTTAGTATGAAAATGAAATAAATCGTAAGTAGCCACTCGGGCAAAAACATGAATCATAAATCGCCCCTCAGGCAGAACATCACTCAGCACCTCACAGCCACTCAGTATTAGCCCCCTGGGCAACCTCACTGTCACTCATGCCTCCCAATCACTCATCACTCGGCACTCAAGACTCGCACTCAGTAGGTACCTGCGCTCACTGGGGGTGTGTACAGACTCCGGAGGGGCTCCTTCAGCCGAAGCGCTAATATCAAGCCACCTCGTGGCGTATCATATCCTCACAATCAGGCCCTCGGCCTCACTCATTCAGAACCTCTCAAAAGCCCCTCGGGCGTATAAGTAAAATGGGGTACTTGACCCAAAACATCATTTTTATATCTCAAACTAGTGTAAATAAGGTTGAGTTTCAAAAAGAGTCAAGCACAACATGACTGAGTGTAAATCATAAATCAACAGTGATGAAATAGCAGTAAAAAGCCCCCAAGAGGTCTAAACAAGTCGGCACGAGGCCCCAAATGTGGCTTATAACTCAAATATATCAATAGTCTTTAGAACACAATTTAACATATGATTTAGAGTAAAATACGCAACTCAATAGTTGCCGCGGAGAGGACCAAGTCCAATCCAAAAATCAGTGCGCGCCACACACTCGTCATCCGACATGTGCGCCATTCTAAAAACAGTGAGAAATATGAAGTCTGGGGTTTCATATCCTCAGGACAAGATTTATAACCATTACTTACCTCTACCAGGCCACAATACTAATCTGTGATGCTCTTATCCCTCAAGTTGGCTCCCGATTGCTTCGAATCTAACCCAAACCAGATTAACATCATCAATATACGCTAAAGGAACACAACCCAATAGAAAACTATCAATTTAGACACAATTCTCGAAATTTGGCCAAACCCGAGCCCAGGGACCACATCTCGAAATTTGATTAAATTTATATCACTAGAATCCTCGTCCTCCCATGATTCTGTACATACCAAGAACACTAAAATCGGACCACAATTTCCTACTCAAATCCTCAAAAGAAAATTCCAATTTCCATGCACCTTTCTTCCCCAAATTTGGGTTTAATTTCAACAATTTTCCGGTTTAATTGCTTAGAAAACGATATATAAACGAGTTATGAAGTTGGAAACCTTACCGATACCCTTTGATTTCTTCTTCAAACCCTCTCAAATAGCTCTCAACCCGCTTGACAATAGAGGAAAATGGACAAATTCTCACAACAATGGGCTTTAAAACATTCTGCCCAACGCTTAAAATTACTTCAGTGCGATCACATACCCAGGGATGCATTCCCGATTCACACAACAGAACACTCTACGCGATCTCACACCAACACACGCAATCGCATAGAACAAAAGACCATCCCACACACGTGCCTCAGAACCTCTATGTGATCGCACCATAGCCCACGCGATCCCACTGCTTCACCCGCTCAACCTATGCGCGCAATCCTAACCACGCGATCGCATAGAATAAAATGCTTGACCCACTCTTTTACTCTACGCGATCGCGGACGAATCCACACGATCGCAGTGAAGGAATCACTGCTACTAAAACACCAGAAAGAAACAGACTTCTTAAGGCCAAAAAGTACTCGTTTGAGCATCCGAAATACACCCGAGGCCCCCGGGACGTCAACCAATCCTACAAATACACCCCATAACATCATTAAAACTTATTCGAGCCTTCGAAACACCAAAAACAATACAAAAACCAAAATTACATCAAATTCAAGCCTATGAACTTTGAAACTTCTAAATTTCGCCAATGATACCGAAAAACCAACCAAAACACATCTGATTGACCTGAAAATTTGCACACATATCCAAAATGACATTAAGAGCCTTCTCCAACTTTCGAAATTCCATTCCGACCCCGATGGCATATTATCCACTGCCGATCGGAAATCGCCAAAAACTAACTTTCGCCAATTCAAGCCTAATTTTACACCGAATATGAAAACTTCATTCCGAACACACTCCTAAGTCCCAAATCATCTAACGAATCTATCCGAGCCATAAAATCCACATTCCGAGGCTGTTTAATAAGTCAACTCCTAGTTGACTTTTTCAATTAGTAAGCTAATTTAAGAGACGAAGCGTCTCAATTATCACCACGACCACTCCGAACCCGAACCAACCGATCCAACACTATATAAATAGACTAAGAAACATATGATAAAGCAGAAACAGGGGAAACATGGCTAATCTCACGGAACGACCGGCCGGGTCGTTACAAAAACTGACCAACTTTCGTCCGTTTTAAAAAAAAAAAAACTAAATTCTTTTTTTTGTGTTTTTTTCCTTAAAATATTATAAATTATAAAAAAATATTATAAATTATAAGCATTTATTTTGTTTAAATATACAATATTATAAATTATAAATAATCATAAACTATAAGCATAATCTATATAAATAATTATATTAACTATTTACTTTTACTAAATTATAATAACATCTAACAAAGTAAAGTTTCTAAGTTATAATTAAGTATGAGTAATTTCTCACACACACACATAAACTATATTTTAATTGATGCTAATAACTTCTTTTTTCATTCTTTCATCATTAATAATGCACCACATAGATTAATCGATATATAGGTCGAGAAGTTTTGATGAATCATCGATTAATATTCATCGATGCATCTAAGTAACTATATATATAGCTTGTTATAGTATATGTTAGTGTATGTATATATAGCTTGTTAAAATTTGGCCATGTGTTTGACCTGCTAATTTAACTCGTTTACTTAATACTATAAATTCTTTCGTTTCATTCTATAGATTAATCGATATAGGCCGAGACGTTTTATTTTTACTATTAGTCGATATAGGTCAAACGTTTTGTTCTTAATATTCATCGATTCATCTAAGTAAGTTATAAGTCGATGAATTAATTTACAAATAGATATATTTGATGATAAATTATATATACTAATTAGGATCTTCACAAGTCTATCCTTAATAGAACCCGACCCTGTGGTCCTAGCGCATCGTGTTCTTATATATATATACGGCTATACCTATATATATATATATATATATATATATATACACACACACATAGAAATACACAAACACACTTCACTGTAATACTCTAACTATATATTTAGCTTGTTACAGTATATGTTAGTGTGTGTGTATATATATAACTTGTTAAAGTTTGACCATGTTTGACCTACTTGTAACGACCCGATCGGTCATTTTAAACTCTAGCACGTCGTTCAGCGATTTGAAGTCATGAACAACTCCATTTAAGGTATCATGACTTGTAGCTGTGGTCGGAATTGAATTTCGGGAAGTTTAGAGTTGATTGGAAAGAAAATTCTCATTTCAGAAGCCTTAGGTTGGAAGAATCAACTAAGATTGGAATTTTGAGTAAACGACCTCCGAATCAGGGTTTGAAGATTCCAGCAGGTTCGTATGATGATTTCGGACTGGGGCGTATGTTTGGATCGAGTTTTGGATAACCCGGGAGCATTTCGATGCATATTGTGGAAGTCATCATTTTTGAAGAAATTTCCTTAATTTGGCCTGAAGCGCATTTCAATGATGTTGATGTCCGTTTGGGATTCCGAGTCTGGGAATAGCTTCTCATGGTGATTCTGGAGTTGGGAGCGCGATCGAAAGTGAACTTGGAAGTCCGTAGGTCATTTTGGAATCATTTGGCTAAATATAGAAATTTGAAGGTTTTTGAGAAATCCGACCGGAAGTGGAAATTTGATATCGAGGTCGAAATGCGACTCCAGAAGTTGGAGCGGGTCCGTAATGTCGAATATGACTTGTGTGCAAAATTTGGGGTCAATCGAACGTGATTTGATAGATTTCGGCATCGGGTGTAGAAGTTGGAAATTATGTAAGTTCATAAAGTTTGGATTTGGGTGCGATTCATGGTTTCGATGTTGTTTGATGTGATTTCAAGGATTGAATAAGTTAGAATGATGTATTAGGACTGATTCGTGTGATTGGACAGGGTCGCGGGGGGCCTCGGGTGTGTTTCGGGGTGGTTTCGAACTATTTTTTCTCTGTTTTGCTGCTGTTGTCTTCTGGTGTATCTGGTGTGCTATGCGATCGCGGTCCCTTGTGTGCGATCACATAGAAGGAAATTCGAGCGCTGCTGGATTTGGCTTGTGCATTCTCGAAAAAGAGGGTGCGAACGTGGTGGCTTGGGGTGTGATCACTACGCGAATGCGCGATACGGTGTGTGAACGCGTAAAAGGAATGGGAGTTGGGGGCCTGGGGGCCGTTTGGCCTATGCAAACGCACAGGAAGCCCTGTGAACGCGGAGGGTCAGGGCTGTTGCCCTTCGCGAACACACTCGTGATTTCGCGAACGCAGAGAGGAAAATTGAGCCTGGGCAGATTAATTTAAATGCGGGATTCTTAGCCATTTCTTCATTTCTTCACTTGGTATGGGCGAATTTGGGGAGCTTCAAGAGGGGTATTCCACCAAGAATCACTAGGTAAGTAAATTCCTCCCGTTTTAAAGTTAAATACAAGATTATATGCATGAATTAGACATGGAAATTGGTACGAAATTGGGAAATCTTAAAGAAACCTAAAAAATGGTAATTTGGAGTTTTAGCCACGAATTGAGCATGAAATGTAGAGTAAATTGTATATTTGAACTAGTGGAGCTATGGGTAGAATTTATCTTCGAGAAATTTTGGATTCCGGGCACGTAGGCCCGAGGGCATTTTGGTCATTTCACTGACCGGAGTTGGGAAATTATATAATTTGGAATTGTTGCAAGTATTAGAATATATTTTCATTGGTTTGTCATTTTTTGGATAGTTTTGGGGCGTTGTGTGTCCGTTGGAGTCGTCGGAAGGGCTTGGAAGACGGTATTGGAACTTCAGAGCGAGGTAAGTCTCCTTTCTAACTTTGTGAGGGAGAATTGTCCCCCTAGGTGAACTAATTAAGTATGTGTTACTATTTGCGGGAGCTACATACGCATGAGGTGACGGGAGTCCGTGCGTAGCTACTATTATGCCATGTCTGGGTAGCCTAGGACCCACTAGCATGCCTTACTTGTTGTACCTGTGGTCTTGTCTGTAATATTAAACTTCTAATATAATTGAAATTGTAATTGAATGACTAAAGAAGATTAGAGTTTATTTTCTTAAGCATCTAAAAAGAGAATTGATTTCCTTCGCGGCCATATGTGTTTCCGGATAAGGTTATGTTATTAAACATTATAAAAAGACTGCAAGTGAATTTCGAAAAAGGGGTTCAAATACTATTTTGTGATTTTCAAAAGAGAAATATATCATTTACTTGAGTATTTGTTTTCCCGACGTAGTCGGGGTGGACTGTTGATTGTGCATGACTGCATGTGACCGCTTCGCAATTAACATTCCGCGAGCGGAGTGTTATTTCCCCCACTCTCATGGAATCGGGCCGTACGCCACGACGAGATTGAAAGAAACATTATGGTTCGGGCCGTTCGACCCTCAACAGTGCACAAAGATGATTATTATGATGGCTCAGGCCGGTTGTCCTTATCCCGTATGCGCATGCTAAATTGTTAAATGTTTTTTTTCATGATTTTGAAGTGATAAGATATTTGGGGGAAAAAAGAGAGGAAATTGTTCATTTAAGATATTTTGGAAAATATTGAGGAAGTGGTAACTGTTTGTTTATTCCCAGTATTTACTTGGATTTCAGTGCCTTATATGTATTGCTGCTTTGCTACCTTTACATGCCTACCGTGTTCATCTTATGCTGTTAATTAATTTGCTGGTCCTTAGTGAGTGTCTAATTCGACCTCTTGTCACTACCTCTCTGAGGTTAGGCGAGCGACTTACTGAGTATATGTTGTTTTTGTACTCATGCTATACTTGTTGTGCATTTTATTGCACAGGTACTTACATAGAAATGTAGAGGATTCGGAGACTTAGGCGAGCTGCATCATCCGGAGGCGATCTGCAGCTGACAGAGCCTCTCCCGTATTGTATTTATTACATTATTTTAAATTTCCTCGTGTAATTTGTACTTCGGACAGGCTTTGTAATGATTGTATAAATTCTTAGAAATTGCTCATGTACTTGTGACACCGGGTTATGGGATGTGTTGGGAATTTGTTAAAGTGTAATATTTTAAACTATTATTTTACCTGACATATTTTATTTAGTTAATATGTAATAAAGTGAAAGGAAATGCTTTTCATAAATGTTAAACAGGAATTTATATCGATTAATTAATGATTGGCTTGCCTGACAATGAGGTCCGGCTCCATCACGACCTTATGGATTTTGGGTCGTGCCACTACTAATTTAACTCGTTTACTTAATACTAATAACTTCTTTCGTTTCTTTAATTTGTGATCCATATATATATATATATCTATACATGTCAAAGATGTTTAGTATTAATTCTTTTATTTTTCATTCACTCATCACTAATAATGCATGGCATAGATTAATCAATATTATTGTTTACTCAGTGGAAGTTCGCTAATTATTATTTAAGAAAATAAAAAAGAAATGACTTCGAGAATTTTAAAATAAATATTTTTATTTATATATTAAGTGTTGGCTTGCCTGATAGTGGGGTCCGGCGCCATCGTGGGGCCATCACGACCTTAATGGATTTTGGATCGTGACAATGTGGTATCAGAGCACTAGGTTCCCTTAGGTCTCACGAGTCATGAGCGAGTCTAGTAGAGTCTTGCGGATCGGTACAGAGACATCTGTATTTATCTTCGAGAGGCTACAGGGCTATTAGGAGTACTTCCCTTCTTGATTCCTCATCGTGCTGTTTGATTCTCTTGAGGCTTATGCCTACGTTCCTTCTTACTCAATCTTACGCGTCGCGAAGCGCTTGCTATGGATCGGGAATTTTAGTGGACGATGATGAGTCCACAAACTTAAATTGAAATATTGACTATTTCGGCGGAAGGTTGGATACAACAGAGAGGAGTCGTTCGGGATGAAGAAGGATGCAATATAGCGGTGAGTTGGAGGATGTTGTCGCGCTTTTAGTGGATGTCCATGAGGAACAGACGAACTGGTAAGTTGGTAAATGAAGACGGGCGTAGGATGGGGTATTGATGCCGTAGGGATTGTGCAGTACAACGTTGTTGGAAGGTGTCAATTGGTAATTTCTGCAGGAGGGTTATCTCCTGTGAGCAGGTTAGCGATCGTGTAGTTGGCAAGTTTCTGCGAGGAATTCTAGTGGCTATTCGGAGGGAGGTCAAATATATGAGTGATGCTAGAGAATTCGAGAATTCAAGGAATGCTGATAGGAGAATTTAGAAGGATTTGACGGGTTGGTTGAGAAAGATCATGTCAGTAGTGGAGAAAGAGGTTCGGTGGGGTGGGAGTGGTGCAAGGAGCAACTTCGGGCTAAGTGGGAGAGTCCCATCGCCTGCGATTGGGTTGTAGGATTATTTTCTCATGGGGTTGCAGATTGTCGGCGTATTGGCAAGTTATTGCAGCTAAGGGGAAATGAGTAGAATAGTAATTGAGCATGGGATTTGATAAAGGTGTGCAAGGGTTGGCCTTATTGAATCAGGTTTAGGCTTTGGAAAGATTCAGGATTTATGCTTAGTACAGAGGTAATTTACAAGTGAAAGGATTCAGTCGGGTGCTTTATCAAGATGGGTGTTTAGGTGCCAGCGAAGCTGTAGAGTTGATTATATTCGAGACCAAGCCAGAGTGGGTGACTCTCAACAATGGTTCCAATGGATTCAAAGGTTAGAAGGTGGTGTCTAAGGATTTCAAGCCACCGTATGGTTAAGAATCGAGATTTTGCAGCAAAATTATTTGAAGGAGAAAATGGTGGGAGTGTTCTACGTTATCTTCGGCGTGTTGATTAGCATTGGGGTTCATAAGAAGGAGAAAATGACTTCGGGTTCATGGAAGGGTTATCGGAATAGGTATACCAGTCAAAGATGTGAATATACATACAAGGAGGGCATGAAACGGTTCATGGGTATGGGAATGAAATGGTCTCGTGGAATGGAGTCACTCAGGGTGAGTGCTATTGAATTGAGGTACGAGAGGAGTCATTTTATATGAGTATATGGAAAGATTAATTGAATCTCACTGCGGTATTGTGGCGGTGTTAGCGTATGGGCACTGCGAGTTATTGTTCATCTTGATTTATGGCCTGAGCCAAGTGGGGGAGCCTGCTGTTGATAAGTCAATTGCGCGGCTGAGTGTCGTATCAGTTTCAGTTTGAGGTATATGGGTGAATCGGTTATGTCATGCAGAGGTGGAGTTTGAGGATTTGCATGTTTTGTGATTATGAGAATTCACTTGTGTGTTGTGATGGTTCTCTTGAATTGAGTTATGTAAAAAGTCTTTAAATAATGAAGTGTTTTCCCTATTAGTGGTTCAGGAGTGTAAATCAAATTGTTATAAGTATTAGAGTATATTTTCATTGGTTTTCCTGTTATTTGGATAGTTTTGGGGCTTTGTGCATCAATTTGAGTCGTCGAAGAGGATTGGAGGCCGGTTCGGAGCGAGGTAAGTCTCCTTTCTAACCTTGTGAGGGGGAATTGTCCCCATAGGTGAACTA
>ML379047.1:697-26061 GCA_005239525.1 Nicotiana knightiana | reverse complement strand
GACTAAATCATAATTTACACGGTGCACGCCCACACCCCATCACTTAGCATGCGCGTCACGTCAGCATTAATCATAGAACACGTAATTCGGGGTTTCATACCTTCAGCACCAAGTTTTGAAGTGTTATTTACCTTGAACAAGACAAATCCAATGCCGAGCAAGCCAAGTGATGCTCAAAATATGCTATCCCGCGTGTACCGACCTTTGAACGTCTCGAAACTAGCCAAAAGCAACTCAAATACGTCAAACAATGCCAAAGGGAACAAACCCAACCGATAAAGGTCGAATCTTTAATCAAAGCCCAAAAGTCATCCCAAAAGTCCAACCTGGGCCCACACCTTAGAACCCAACCAAAAGTTACAAAATCCGAAAGCTCATTCATTTACGAATCCTATCATGCTAGTTTCACTCAAATACGACTTTGAATCGATATTCAAAAATCAATGTTCCAATGGTACCCTTCGCGATCGCAGTCAAAAAACCTCAAGATCGCGATTACGAAATTTTGCAGGACAATTTTTACCCTACGCGGTTGATAGTAGCCTATATTATGCAATGTAGACGCTATTTATACTCTAATTTAATCACACTTTATTGATGTTTAAATTCTAAAAGATAATAAAATGCTCTAATTGAGAAATTTATGCTTTGCAGGAGCCACTTCGAGCTAGGAGGGAGATAAAGACCGATTTGGAGTCAATTATGAACATACAAGGACAATCAAATGATAGCTCGAATGAAAAAGAGCGAGGAAAAAAAGAAAAAAATGCAAAAGGCAGGTTCGCGACCGCGGACCTGGGCGCGCAGTGGAACGCAGATGGGTTTTTAAAGGCGACAGATTGCAAGGGCTTTTGTGTAAATTCCTGAGCAATTAACCTAAATCTATAAGACCCAACCTCGCCCAGAAGTCAGATTAGGTTTGTTGTAGACATAATTGGAGGCAAGAACAAGGGAGAGAAGACCAAGCAATTCTTTAGAGTTTCTTTCTTCTTCTTTCTACTTATCATTGTGAATCATGAATCATATTATTGCTATGTTTTGTATTAGTATGAGTAGCTAAATATTTAATCTAGGGTTTATGGAACCAAGTGTTGGATGAAGTATTAACTCTATTTTGATATAATCGAGCCATGTTTGTTCTATGATTGTTCAACTACGTTTTTTATTGTGGTTAATTGAAAGAAACGTTGATCAATCGTGTCTAGTTTCCTTGGTTTGCTTGAGAAAGAACACTTGGTTACATTGTTGTTGAACAACACCACTTTTGGGTAATTGAAGAGATTAATTACTTGAATTTTAAAGTGGGTTTAGAAATAACAAAGCTTTGGTGGGATAATTCTAAGTTGCATAAATTGTTAGCTAGAGTAGTTCGAAAGAATGCTTCTAGTAAATTATCGTAATTGATCGAGAGATAATTATGGTAGCCCGGAACTCATAATCCTCATAGAGTATTACTGCGAGATTATAGCTAATGAATTAAGAATTAATCCGGAAATTGGGGAAATCAATAGCCCTAGATCCTTTTACCATTGAATTCAACTTTATTCTTGATTATTGCTAGTTTTATTGTTATTTTACATTAGTTAAATAAATTTCACTGTTTATTCATAAAAAATTCTTGCATCCAAAGTTGTCTGAGCTTGTCATTAACATCACTAAAAGTGGTAGTCAATAGGTTAGTTCCTTGTGGGATTCGACTCCGGACTTGAACTGTATTATATTTGCAGCGACCGCTAGTCCTTTTTATAAGGCATAGTTGGGCATGATCAAATTTTGGCACCGTTGCCGGGCAACTAATGGTGTTATTTATTACAACTCAGAAGAATTGCTAGGATTTTTAATTTAGATCAATTTTCTTCGGTGTTAAAAATTTTTCCATTGAAATTCTCACGTTTGAACTCTCCTGTGACTCAGGTGTATGCCTAGAAGCTCTTCGAGGACTGGTGAACTTTTCGAAGGACTCTCAGGCCCCGAGAAAACATTCAGGACATTAAATCGAGCTAACAAGAAGAATAAACAGTTACAACAAAAACATCAACTCGAAATTAAAATGGAAAACATGGATGATGTCGATGGAAACAATCAGAATAATGGGGTTGACCCAAACAATGGAGTGGTGGCACCTCTTGTACCAGAAGATGCTCTTTATGATTGGGCACAACCAACTACTGATAACCTGGCCACCACCATTGTTGTACCTCAGATACAAGCGGAGACATTCCAGATCACCAATACCATGTTGCATCTGTTGCAGAATAAGGGACTGTTCTCCGGGTCACACATTGAAGATCCACAACAACATCTCAAAAATTTCCTGTCAATATGTGTGACCCAAAGATGACCGAATACGACTCCGGAAGCCATCAAGCTATTACTGTTTCCATTCTCTGTGACTGGAGAGGCTCAAACTTGGCTGAATTCGCTTCAAATAAATTCCATTGCCACTTGGGAGGAATTAGTCAAGTAATTCCTAAACAAGTTTTATCCTCCCAACAAGACTGCAAGGCAGATTAATGAGATATTGCAGTACAGGCAGAAACCTACTGAGACCTTGCAAGAAACCTGGGACAGGTTCAAAGGGGTGCTAGTGAAGTGCCCACACCATGGCATTCAAGACCAGATACTTGGACAAAGATTCTATATGGGTTTGGTAGACAGTTTGAAAGCCAATGTAGATGCTTCAGCTGGGGGTGCATTTCTTAGCAAGACATTCACAGAGTGCAAGATTCTTCTCGATAAGATGGCTCAAAATTCAGGCAGGATGACTAGAGGTACGACACTGACACCAATAGTGCATTTTGTTGCTCTTGACCCAAACAATTCCCATGCAGAGAACATAGCCACGCTCATGACCCAGATGAGCATACTGACAAAGAAGATCGATGAGATGGGTACAAAGCAAGTGCACATTGTTGATACAACAAATCAGGGATTGTGCACCCCTTGCATAAATCAGTCTTATGTGTGCTGAAGTGGAGAGAACGACAACCAGGGTTTCAGAGAAGACATGAATTATGTCAATAATTATAGGGGTCATAGGCAATGAGGGCAGCAATGGGGGCCAACACCAAATCAGCAGTACAGACCCAACATGCCACAACCTGGAGTTGCACGACCACAAGGCCAAGTTGTGCCGTATCAAAGGCAACATGGCTATCAACAGCACCACCAGCAACAGTTGGCATACCAACCACCTCATCAACAGCAGGACAACAACATGGTAGAAATCAGGGGCATGCTGCAACAACTCATTGGAACAAATGGTAAGATGCAAGAAAAGTTAGCAGCACATGACTCAGCAATCAAAGGCATTGAAACTCAACCAGGACAGCTGTCCATGTCCTTGAACAATCGGCCCCAAGGAACATTACCGGCAGATAAAAATATTAACCCAAAGGAACAAAACCCAAATCAGCTAATGGCAGTGAGTCTCAGGAATGAAAGAGATTTAGACAAAGAGCAAGAAGTTGCTCAATATAGAAGAGAGACTACGCCAGCCACTCCAATTACATTAGAGGAAAAGGAATCAGTAGAGCTCACCAAGGTGGTAGTTGAACAGGCACAAGTTGACAAGGGTAAGGCAAAAGAAGGTGAACAAGTCTTAGAACATATGGCACCTCTTGTTCCAGAAGCTTTCAACAAAGAAAAGACATCGAGCAGTGGACAGAGATTAACTCCTGCACCATTCCCTTAGAGATTGGCAAAACAAAAGAAAGATGATTAATATAGGAAATTCATGGAAATGCTTCACCTGATTCAATTGAATATTCAACTAGTGGATGCTTTGAGGGAAATGCCAGGGTATGAAAAAATGATGAAGGACCTTATGTCGCGGAACTTTGACTTCCAGTACTTGTCCACTGTAACTCTGACACAGACCTGCAACACGGTAGTGACAAGACCTATGGCCCAAAAGGTGTCTGATCCAGGTAGCTTCACTATCCCATGTACTATTGGGAGTTATGCTTTTGCTAAAGCATTGTGTGAATTGGGAGCCATCATAAACTTGATTCCCTTGGCAATCTATACAAAATTGGGCATTGGCAGATCTAGCCGACCTCGATGTTGCTGCAACTGGTTGATCGCAAGGTTAAAAGACCGACAAGAATTCTTGACGATGTGCTGGTGAAAGTGGGGAAATTTGTATTCCCTGCAGAATTTGTTATTCTTGACTGTCAGGTAGATGAGGAGATACCCATAATTCTTGGAAGTTTGTTCTTAGCCACCGGGAGAGCATTGATTGATTGCGAGACTGGAGAACTAAAAATGAGGTTGAACAATGAGGAAATAATATCAAACGTTCAACAATCCATGAGGAGACCCAATGAATTTGCAAATTTCTCATTAGTGGAGGCCGTGGATGTGATACTATAAGAAGAGAATGAGACCCTTAATGTCAAGGACCTATTGGGATCCTGCTTGACAACTTGGAAGAGATGGACAATGAAGGGTTGGCAGAGTGGGTCATGGATCTCGAAGGCCAAGGATTCTGGAGAAAGGAACCTCAGTTCGAGACCCTACGCTTAGAAGAGAGAGCGATACCACCCGCAAAACCATCAATAGAGGAAACTCCACAGCTGGACTTGAAACCGCTTCCATCCCACCTCAGGTATTACAATTATTGTAGGTATTGCAAGAATGTAAGACTGCCATTGGTTGGACCATGGCAGATATAAAGGGTATCAGCCCAGCCTTCTGCATGCATAAGATTCTTTTGGAGGAGGGGCACAAACCTTCTAGAGAACATCAACGACGGCTGAACCCGAATATGAAAGAAGTAGTAAAGAAGGAAGTGATCAAATGGCTGGATGCGGGTATCATCTTCCCCATCTCTGACAGCAATTGGGTCAGTCTTGTCGAATGTGTGCTAAAAAAAGGAGGAATGACAGTCGTACAGAATTAGAAGAATGAGTTGATCTCAACTCGTACGATCACGGGGTGGCGGATTTGCATGGACTATTGGAAATTGAACACAGTCACCCGGAAGGACCATTTCCCCTTGCCTTTCATTGACCAGATTTTGGACAGGTTGGTTAGGCGATCCCACTTCTATTTCTTAGACGAATACTCGGGGTATAACCAAATCTTAATAGCCCCAGAAGATAGAGAAAAAACATCATTCACTTGTATGTATGGCATCTTTTCCTTTCGGAGAATGCCCTTTCGACTTTGCAATACACCGGCTACATTCCAACGATCCATGTTAGCCATTTTCACTGACATGGTTGAGGAAATTATGGAGGTGTTTATGGATGATTTCTCCATGGTGTGGGATTCATTCGAAGATTGTCTTTACAACCTAAGAAGAGTGCTCAAAAGATGTGTGGAGACAAATCTGGTGCTGAATTGGGAGAAGTGCCATTTTATGGTACAAGAAGGAATAGTGTTGGGGAATCAAGTATCTAAAGAGGGAATTGAAGTCAACCATGCCAAGGTTGATGTGATTGAGAAGCTTCTATCACCCACTTCGGTAAAGGAAGTGAGAAGTTTCCTTGGGCACGCCGGGTTCTATAGGCGGTTCATTAAGAATTCTTTTAAGATTGCTAACCCCTTATGTAAGCTACTTGAAAAAGACCAGCCCTTTGTGTTTTCTGATGCTTGCAGGTTGACCTTTGAGGAGCTGAAGAAGAAATTGGTGACTGCACCCATCATTGTTGCACCCAACTGGGAGCAACCATTCGAGCTCATGTGTGACGCCAGTGATTATGCTATCGGAGCAATCTTGGGGCAACACAAGGATAAGATGATGCACCTGATCTACTATGCAAGCAGGACGCTCAGTGATGCACAACTTAGTTACACTATCGCCGGAAAGGAAATGCTCATTGTAGTGTTTGCCTTCGACAAATTCAGGTCGTACTTAATTGGCTTAAAAGTTATTATTTATACTGACCATGCAGCAATTAGGTACTTGATAGCAAAGAAGGATTCAAAGCCACGCTTGATTCGCTGGGTTCTTTTGCTACAAAAATTCGATCTAGAAATCTGTGACAGAAAGAGGATGGACAATCAAGTGGTAGACCACCTCTCAACGTTGGAAGGAGCAGAAAATAGAATGGAGGTTGAAGATATCACAGAGACATTCCCGGATGCACAGTTACTTGCCGTGACAATGGAGGAGGCGCCATGGTATGCTGATATTGCTAATTACCTAGCAAGTGGTATAGTGCCTTATGATCTCTCACCAATTCTAAAGAAAAAGTTCTTCTGTGATTGTCGATCTTATTATTGGGATGAACCTCTGCTTTTTAAGATATGTGTTGATAACATGATCCGGAGGTGTATCCCCGAGAAAAATCAACCTTCTGTTATGTAGGCTTGCCATGCTTCACCATATGGTGGACACTTTGGAGGAATCCGGACAGCAGCAAAAGTGTTGAAATCGGGATTGTATTGGCCTACCCTGTTCAAAGATGCTCATGCTTGGGTCAAAAGTTGCGATGAATGACAAAGGACAGGCAACTCTTGGTGTCACGAGATGTCGATGACCACTATTCAAGAGGTGGAGGTTTTTGACATGTGGGGGATCGACTTTATGGGGCCGTTCGTCAGCTCATATGGTAACAAATATATATTGGTAGCGGTTGACTATGTCTCCAAGTGGGTCGAAGCGGTGGCTCTCCCAACCAATGATGCAAAAAGGATGACAAGTTTCCTAAAGAGAAACATCTCCACACGTTTTGGCACCCCGAGAGCTATAATCAGTGATGGTGGAACCCATTTTTGCAATAGAGCGTTCGCACGCCTATTGGAAAATTATGTAGTTCGCCACAAAGTAGCCTCACCGTACCACCCACAAACAAGTGGGCAAGTTGAAGTGTCAAATAGGGAAATTAAAAGTGTCCTTACAAAAACAGTGAATGCAAAAAGGACCGATTGGGCAAAGAGGCTGGATGATGCATTGTGGGCATACCGCATAACATTCAAAACTCCAATTGGTATGCCACCGTACAAGTTGATGTTTGGAAAGGCATGCCAACTTCCAGTAGAGCTTGAACATAAAGCACTGTGGGCATTGCGGCAATTGAATTTGGATATGGAGACCACATGCACCAACACAGTCACTGGGTTACATGAGCTCGAGGAATTCAGGTTCTAGGCATTCGAGAGTGCTAAACTATACAAAGAAACGATGAAACTAAATCATGAAAAGCACATCTTAAATCGGCGCTTCAAACCCGGAGAGCTAGTGTTTTATACAACTCGAGATTGAGATTGTTTCTGGGTAAGTTGAAGTTTCGATGGTCAGGAACCTTCAAAGTGCTGCAAATGTTCTTAAGTGGAGCTGTGGAGATTGAATCAGATGATGGAGCAAATAAGTTCACGGTGAATGGGAAAAGTTTGAAACACTACCTTGGAATGGACGAAGAAAAAAGGGATAGAGTGGTAATAACTTTGGAAGAGCCCCAATACGCGAATGAGGAGTGACGATCAAAGCCTGCATGGTGCTGCCACTTTAAATCAGGCGCTTCCTGGGAGACAACCCATGGTTTGTTGTAATTCGTCGTGCCGTGACATTAACTCAGTCACTTCTTGGGAGGCAACCCATGATCTTCTTTTGTTTTTCTTTTGTCTTGTATTTGATGTGAACGATATTAACCAAACTACTAGAAAAATATTTGGAACAGCGTGCGCAACCGCGGACGGGGCGCGGAAGTGGTCACAATTTCTGCCCAGCGTCCGCGACCGCAGACGCGACCACGGACGGGGCGCAAAATTTAATGATGATTCTACCAGCGTCTGCGACCATGGACGCGACCGCATACTGGGATCGGACAGGGTAGTCGTCAGGTAAGTTTTTTTAATTTTTTGTTTTATTTTATATTATTTTTCTTTTCTTTTCTAATTCACCCTAAAACCTAATCCTCCCCCCCCCCCACTACCACGCACAAACCCCTAATTCCCTCCCCACTTTCCCCTTTCTTCTTCCCCCTCTTCTACTCCAACTCTCCCTCTCCCCCTCAAATTCTCAAAACATGCGACCCCCCTTCCCCTATCCTCCCCCTCTCTCCTTCTCTCATTCTCTCTCCATTAACAATGATCCCACCTCCACCATATCAAGAATCTCAAGTAAGTACATGATTTCTCTCTTCCTTCTTAGTTTTCTTTCTTTTGTACTTTTATTTTTAGATTTTTGTATTGATTTTAGCTTAAATTTTTCTTGTTTTTAGTTGCTAGTGTATATAATGGGTAGGAAAAATCATGACTTTTTGTATTATAGGTGGTTTGTGGTAGAGATGAGTGTGTGAGGCCATTAGATGTGATATGGGAGGCTCGGTAACTCCATGCGGTTATTTGTGCTATTTTTTAACCATATGCACACTAGGTGTTTGTTAAATTGCCTCAATAAGCTTTAAATGCAATTGTGACCATGGTGTGGGTGAATTTTGAGTAACCGCCCGAGGTTCACAAAATTTGCACCCCTACTAATAGTGGCACTTATTTTGTCAGGTATCATGAATCCCTCCTGGAAGTGATGTGTTACAGGATCCTCGGCCAGTGGACCGGGAAGTTCCTCTAGAGCTCGGGCACCGGCTAGCATGAGCCAATTTGATAATCGCCGGTTTGTATCTAGAAAAGATCAGGAGCGTTTTAGTGCTAAGGAGTCGAAGAAGCGTGTGGCCGAGAGAGCCATTGACAGGGCAGCTCTCCAGGTTGAATGCCCAAACATGTACTGGGAACTGATGAGGTGCCGACTCGACATATTCTTTGAAGAGCCGGAGGAAGGCAACATGATGCTGGTGCGGGAATTTAATGCTAATTACCTGGGACATCAAGACCGGATCTTCATAGTGCGACAGAAAATGGTAGATGCTTCACTCGATGCCATCAGACGAGTGTATAGGTTGTCGATTTTCGATGGGAGTGAAGATTTTTATGACACATACCAGCAAAACCCCGTCACTTGGAATCTATTCATCCAAACAATTTGTGTGCCGGGCAAGGAGGTAGTATAGGTCACACCTAGGAGCGTCTTGAATTCATCATTCCTCACTTGGGAGGCAAAGTGCTGGCTTACCATAATCAACAATCATTTGCTGACATCGCACAACACCACTGATGTAAATGGACCTAGGGCGACATCGATTTGGTGTTATGTGAATAGCCGAGATTTTGATGTGGCCCGGCTCATCCAGGCAAAAATGTTTGTCCGCTCACCCGCGAAGAAGTATGAATTCTACTTTCCATCTCTGGTCACCAAATTGTGCCGAGCGGCGAGAGTTCCTGAGAACCTCAACATGGATGGGAAGGTTCGAAAAGGGGCCGCGTTCCGGGCAAGCAAAGTAACTATCGGGAAGGACCCGGTGGCTCCTAGAGCTGCTCATGGTGACACCTCGGATGAGTCTGAGGGTGATGATGATGGTCAGGAGGAGGATATGCATGCCTCACCCCTACAGTTGCAGATCCCAGACGAGGCAGGTCCATTTCAGGCCCGCCGGAGTACCCGCTTGATAGCTTTGGAGCAGGATATGGCAGGGATGCGCACTTCACTCACAAACCTGGGTATCAGAGTTGATGCTCTGGCTACTCAAAATGCGAAGTCCGAAAAGAAGATTATGGGCTGGCTGCGGGCGCTAGGACGAGCTTGTCACCTCGACCCTGGCACTGTCTCCGACCAAGACTGAGTTACCAGGGAAGTCCCCTTACCTTACATTGCTTTAATTTATTTGACATGGGGACATGCCAATTTTTTAAGTGTGGGGTGGGGGATGATGTTGTATGTTGTTATCTATGTATATAATTATTTTTTTAGTTTCTTTTGTTAAGTTAACTTCGACTTGGCCCAATGATGGATACAACTCGACATGTTTCTTGAGGGACTAAAGTCGAACAAGAAAAACCAACAACAAAAAGATTTTGGTTTTGTAGTAGTGTATCAATCCCCCTTGGGTGTTTCTAAACCACGGTTCTTTTTCAAGGGTTTTATTTGAATCGGGTGTAGTTAGATTTTTTGTTTTCATTTTTAGTTAGGAACTTATGGGAGAGGGGAAGAATTGAAATAGGATCCCTTAAGTTCATGGTTCCTTGAATATAGACACTTAGGCTAATTGGTTGACTCTTTTGAGAAGGCCTTAAAATGTGTTCTTGATTTTGCTGAAGTACCCTGAGTGGAGTGTCTGATGATCTAAACTGGATTGAGTCATGTGCCATGTGTGTGTGAGGCTTTGTGTATTTGGTGCTAACATTTAACGCCTAGAACTTTCCCCGTGTGTTTGCAAAGAGAAATGGTAGTCTTATTTGGTCTAGGAAGTGATATAGGCATTTCTTTGTTGAACCATATATATACATGTTCCACCCACCTAATTGCTATATACCGTAGTTAACCACTTTGAGCTTGTAATCCTGTTTCTTTGGCAACCACATTACAAGACTGACCCAAATTTTGAATTATCCATATATTTGAACCTTCTAACCTCTCATGAGCACTTGAATTATTATGAACTGTTTAAAAGTTAAAATGTGGGGTGGTTGGTTGGCTTTTGAGTGGAACTAATGAAATAAAGAGAAAGGTGCACTGTTTTGAAAAAGTAAGAGCCACTTGAATTGAAAAGAAAGAAAAGAAAATAAATAATAATTGTATTGTTGCGAAAAAAAAATATTCCTTGATAAGTGGTGACTCTTGATGTAATTGTGCTTAAAGAAGTATGGGGTAATAAACGTTGATGTGAAGGTGGAGTTTGGTTTGACATAAGTATGGGGTTTGAATGTTAAAGTATATGTATTAAAATAATTAGGGAGGTGTAGTCACTCTTATATCTAAATGTATCCTACCCGTCCCGCAACCTATATTACATCCAAATAAGTCATGATTGATCCTAGACTGAATGAGCTCGATTAGTAGAGTAGTACACTACGGGCAAGCATATGGTGCAGTTTCTGTGTCACAAGAATGTTCTTCATGAGGGCGAGCAAATATTGTTTATGTGAGGTCCTCATTGTGTGTGAATGGTATTGATTATGAAATAAATCTCTTTGTGGTGAGCAGACAGTTGATTCATGAAAGGGAGGTAAGTCTGAACCTCTGACTTAGAGTAAGTAAGTCGGTTAGGGACATTGCGTGGCTAGAGAGAGTCCACTCTTGAGGTGTGGATGTTACGATAATGTAGTTGACCATTGTGAAATATTTTTGGTATGATGACTAGGGAAGTTACTTAGTGAAGTTAGGCCTATAGAGTGAGTTTTATTGCTCGAGGAAAATCAATGGTTTAAGTGTGGGGTGTTGATAGTAGCCTATTTATGCAATGTAAACACTATTTATACTCTAATTTAACCGCACTTTATTGATGTTTAAATGCTAAAAGATAACAAAATGCTCTAATTGAGAAATTTATGCTTTGCAGGAGCCACTCCGAGCTAGGAGGGAGATAAAGAGCGTTTTAGAGTCAATTATGAACACATAAGGACAATCAAATGATAGCCCGGATGAAAAAGAGCGAGGAAAACAAGAAAAAATGCAAAAGGAAGGTCCACGACCACGAACCTGGGCGCGCAGTGGAACCAGGACGGGTTTTTAAAAGCGATAGAGTGCAGGGGCTTTTGTGTGAATTTCTGGGCAATTAAGCCCAAACTCGCCCAAAAGTCAGATTAGGCTTGTTTTAGACATAATTAGAGGCAAGAACAAGGAAGAGAAGATCAAGCAATTCTTTAGAGTTTCTTTCTTCTTCTTTCTACTTATCATTGTGAATCATGAACCATGAATCATATTATTGCTATGTTTTGTATTATTGCTATGCGATCGCGGGATAGCTTACATGATTGCGGTTCACAGCTCCTTTTTTCCTATTTTTCTCCTCACTAACGCAAACACAATTTACACCTCTGTAGCCAAAACCAGCAACTAAAAATAGCCTAAAATGATCCGAAACCACCCCGAAATTCATTGTAGCCCCTCAGACCACGTCCGAACATACCAAATAGTCCCAAAACATAACATGAACCTATTCGGAGCCTCAAATCACACATAACAACATCAAAACTATGAATCACCGATCAAGATCAATCTCTTAAGTTCTTAAACTTCAAACTTCGAACCAAGCGTCTTATTCAAACCTAATCAATTCAAAATGAACCCAAATTTTGCACACAAGTTTCAAATGACATATCGAACCTATTCTAACTCCCAGAACAATAATCTGAACCCGATAACATCAAAGCCAACTCTCGAAAAAGCTTATGAGCATTCCTAACCTTCAAATTCCTAATTTTCGCCAATGAGTACCAAAACTTTCTAGAAATATCCAAATGTAAGTCCGGGCATAGGCCCAAGTCCAAAATCACCATCTAGACCTAACGAAACCACCAAAACTTTGATCCGAGGTCAAATACTCAAAAGTCAAACTTGGCCGACTCTTCCAATTTAAAGCATTAACCATGAAATTCATTGTTCCAAATCGATTTCGAATAACCTGAAAACCAAAACCGACAATTCACATAAGTTATAATACATCATAGGGAGCTATTCATGCCCGTAAACTACCGAGCGAAGTACAAATACTCAAAAAATCGGTCGGGTCCATAACTGCAAATTCCAACAATGTACATAGGGGAATGACCTAAAGGTCTAGGCCAACCATAGCTAATGGTTGCCCCAATTGTGGCAAACAATTGGCTCAACCGCTGCCAACGGTCCCCAACCCAGCCAACGTTTACCCCCGACCTATAAAAGGCCTGAAAATGAGATATTTTCATTCTTAATATCCCAAAGAGTTAGGCTTTATTTCTTTCAAGGAGATATTAAGTCAAGATAATCCTACGCTATAGAAGGTGAATTTTTAACCAAACTCAAGTTAAAAAAAAAAAAATTAGATTGGCATTGTCTAACACCTAGAAATTCTAAACTCGGCTTTCATCTAGGATTGAGAGAGTTCAAGACCCAAAATCTAGTATTTTTAAAAATAATGTCCACGGTAATTTCTTTGCTCTTTCCTGTTAAAATTAGAAACTTTTTAGTGTGTCACGATTTTCAGATCATGAGAATTATGATGTTAATGGGTAGAAGCGATGTGATACCCATTATGGCCCAGAAAAACCTAAATTGGAGAAATAGAATAACATAGCAGTTGGTGTACAATTTTAGCTGTTTATTATAGATTTTTGAAGAGATTGAATATATGAATTTGTTGCTAGAGGATTTTCACTATTGACTAGCTTTAGTGTACGTGTGTTGCACGTGTACTTAGTGTCAATCAGTCAAATATGTGAATATGAAGAACATGTAAATCAAGTTATCAAATGCTAAGCTTTCCTTTAAAATAAGTAACTTTGTACAGAAAGTATAAGGAATTGTCATTTATTTGAACAAAGACCAGAAAGAAAATTAATTAATGGCAACTAACTTAGAATATATTTTATCTTCTAATGTGTCATTCTTATTATTTTTAATGTTTACATTTTTAACAGTTTGACTCTTACTACTATATTATAATCTATTTTATTATAAATTTTGAAAAGTATGACTTGGATTTTTCATAAATTAATTAAATCAAAGACTTTTTCGGTTAATTAGCATTGTTCTTAACGTTAAAGAGATTTTTTTTGTTGTTGATTCAATAATAATAGGTCATCCCAAGATATAAATATTTAATTGTAATTATAATTTTTATCCAATATGAATTTTACGTTCAATATAATAAAAAAATTATTCAAGGTACGCACATCCCGCGTGTATCATATCTCAATGAGTGTTTGAGTTATGAAATAAAAGTAGAAGTTCCTCACAATAGTCATTAGTATTCACAGTGTACGTATAACTAACTCAATTAAGAAAAAAATATCTCATATAAATCCTCAATCATCAGTTAATAATTCAACTTAAAATTTATGCCACTTTTTTAATAAACAAAGTTAGCATGCTTCCTTTTCAGTTTTAGTAGTACACATAGTCATTGAAAACATAAATAGTGGATAGAACTTCACAAAACAGCTAATAATCCATGAATTTCAGATGAACACAAAATTAAAGTGCCCTGAAAATGAGAAAAGACATTCAGAAAGAATACTAAAGTAAGCTAGTAAAATACACCGGGGAATGACTCAGAATTATATTTGAAAGAGTATATTTAGTTTCGATATATCATTATTCAAAGGAAATTAGTATTTAAATAATTCTAATATTGATTAAATCCGTTTGTCGTTATATTAGAAAATAATTAGTTTTATAACAATTCTAAAATTTATTTTTAAAAGGTAAAATGATCGTTACATATTTCAATTGGATAACACGTATTTCTTCTTAATTTGAAGGGCATATATTTTGAAAAAATGTTACGAAAATTGTAGTAATTCATGTAACATGACATTGAATCTAAAATAATCGATATATCTGTTTTTTGGTAATTAAATTTTGATATTTATTATACATTTTTATTATGATTCTTCAAAGGGCCATCGATAAAAATAATTATATTTTTTTAGAGATTTGGAATAAAGAGGGTCGTCATATAGTTTTTAGAAGAAACCGGCTCACGCGTAAAATATTTAAGCACATATATTTTATATTAATTTGAAGGGCGTATCCTTTGGGGTAAGCTTACAAAAATTATAGTCGTTTTTCTGATACAATATCTAACATTATCTAAATTGTTATATAAATTTATTATAATTATTCAAACAATCATCAAATTAACACTAATTAAAAAAAATTATATTTTTCTTTTAGAGCTAATGGAATGAACGGCTAGGTCATATACTTTCTAGGGAAAAAATGAATAATTAAGTAACAATGTAAGGTGTAAGGTCTAAAACTGACTAACATTGAATGTGTATTTTACAACCAATGACTTATTACGTATTCAAAATACTATAGAGGGCCATTTATTGGAATAAATAAAAAATAAAAATAATGATGAATGTCAACTTATTTTGAATACTTATTATTTCATTCTTATTTCTTTTATTTTGAATTTTATCCAAGTGAATTTTTAATACTATATTATAATTGATTCGACTTTATTTCCTAATTTCATTCATCATCAGTGGTCTTTTTTATTGAAACATATCTATTTAAGCCAAGATTTTTGTCAACCTGAAAATAGTTTTAATTGTATGATGAATTTGAAAAATAATAAAATTATATTTTTTTTGTGAATTATCTATTCAAAATACGTGATTGTTTATTTTTAGAAATAAAAGATATAAATTATATTTTATTAATTTAAATTCTTAATATTAGCTCATACCAAATTTTAAAAATTCGATTATAATTATATTTTATCGAATAATTATTTTTTTGTCAAATCGTAAGAAAATCAAATGAGTGGAAATAATTTTGTATATTTTAAAGTATTTTAGTATATAAAAGAGTTTCACCTAAATCAAAACATAAAAAAAGTTACTCCGCCATCTTCCAAAAACATTGTGCGTCCTCTTTCTCTTTTGATTGTATTCTTGGTATCTGTCCAAAGGATAAACTTCTAAAATACCAAGTGGTTACATCCTATTTGGTTAGTATTTTTAATTCTTTTCGTTTGCATTTATATATAATTTATTTAAGTGTAAAACTTTATATAAAATAAAATATTAATATTTTTGAAGTTCTAAATATTAAATTTTTCTACGTAATCCAAATAAGGAAGAATGTAATATATAAAATTTAGTTGATTTTGTAATCCTAAATATTAGGAAAATAATTAAATGAGTATTCTTATAAACTCTATTTTTAAAAGGGTAAAAAAAGCGAACGACACTTCGCTAAGGGCTTTCGTGCTTTTATTATAATACTAGTTTCTCGATACGTGCGTTGCACGTGTATGTCGAGTCTTGTAGTAATAATTTCATAAAATAATATCAATATTATTAAGACAAAGCTTTTGAGTAAATAATTATACATAATAGAATAAAGTACAAGGTATATAATCAATATGAATCATCGTACGGTGACTTATTTGTCAAGGTCAGCATTGGATATAAGAGATTATTATTTAAAATAATATTATTTTTATGATAGTAATTTTTCCATATGGTGCATATAGTTAAATACAAATTATATCCTGAAACACAGTGGCTACTCAAGAAATTAATATTGCACTTGACGTCCAATCTTAGTGGGAATAAAGAAGAAGATTGGAAGAATATTTGTTCAAAAGAATGGCTCTCCCATGGTTGGCTCATAGAGGGAAAAGCCTCAATATAGATGTGTCTTTTGATTTAAAGGTGGCCAACAATTACAAATTTAAGAGATTAATTACAAATAAAAGCATTGCAACCTTCGGAAAAAGTCATTTTTTTAACGAACTTTTATGATATACATATATACATATATATATATATATATAATGAAGAAGTTTATGATACCTTTATATGTAATGAAGATAAAAGACTGGTATCAGAGATATGATATTTCAATAAAATTGAAAAATATTACGGTGGATATGATATTTCAATAAAATTGTATATATATATATATATATATATATATATATATATATATATATATATATATATATAACGAAATCCCTAAGAGACTTAGGTAGGCCATCTAGGAATTTGTTTTTTCAATATGGAAGATTTTCGTTAGTTTTTTCGTAGATTCGAGTAAGAAAGAAATCTTTATACTATCTGAAATCAGAAAGAGTTTTACACTTAAGGTTGTTCAGTATCTCAGAAGATCTTTCCCTAAAAATACCTGGACTACCTATGAATATTTTGATAATGGTATAAATCAGGGTGTTGGTTGAATCAGGAATAATAAAGATATCTTTAAGAATTGGTTCACCAGTTGAATCTACTCGGACACTTAAGAGAATTTTTAGTTATTGTCTTTGCTAAGATAGGTATTCCACCATCCCTTAAGTTGACATGTGAAACCTGCAACTAAGACATGGGTAGTAAGCTGGTCAGAACAGTTATGAGAAGTTCGGTATACAGTAGCTACTATAGTCATTTGTTGTAATTTGGCCAAAATATTGTATTCAGAACAACCATCTATGTTCCATTCATAGATATTATTTGCATTATAATTATTCTGCATAACATTGGTTCTTTCTTCTAAGGTTATTCCTAAAGTCGGTTGCAAAAGACATATATTTCGTGATCTCCATATCCTTGGTTGTTTGTCTACGTGTATATATATAAAATATAAGTCGCCAACTTATTATTTAATAATTATTAATATATTGACTCAAAATAAAGGAAGGACGCTATTGAATA
Organism: Nicotiana knightiana; assembly: GCA_005239525.1. Classification (NCBI taxonomy): domain Eukaryota; kingdom Viridiplantae; phylum Streptophyta; class Magnoliopsida; order Solanales; family Solanaceae; genus Nicotiana; species Nicotiana knightiana. Next base: position 8,913 of record ML379047.1, on the reverse strand, counting down.
TTTGTATAATATATAACTAAAGTTAGCTAACCAAGCCTTGAAACTTTGGAATCTAAGATTCACAATCATATTGTACGTGAATTCTTCTTCTGTAATGGAGGCGGCAGTCAATATGGACTTGCACTATATCTTGTTTTAGAATCCACTATAAAATTTATTGAAAGCGGCCTCTTCGCTTTCTTTTATATATATATATATAAAGATAGTCTCATCTCCGGAGAGCGTTACAACTGCTCTATTATTCTACTTTAAGCTAGATTCAAAGTTTTTAATGCCATCAATAAATTTATAAAACGAAGAATCTATTTTAGCTTTTCATTAACTTTGTTATACTTCTATTTCTTCAAAATAATAGTAGCCACTAATTTCAATATTAATCATTAGGCTAATATCCCCGTACTTCAAATATTTTAAGTGCCATATTCATGGGCAATTCGAAATCATATTGTTGACTATTATAATGCCCAAAGCATTAATATTTTATGGGAAAATTAAAGCATTTTTATCTCAAATTGTTATACAATTTTCAAGTATATATTTAATCCATACAAAACAAAATAATTAATATATATTACTTTTATATCTCAAAATAATTATCAAGCATTATTATAAGCTTAATTTATGTCTTACGACCTTGAAAATAATCTTTCACATATTTTTATGTGTGGTACAAAATTATATATTAACAAATCAATTTTATTTGGTAAAAGAAATAATTACTATAATAACCTTAGTTATTCCTAACCATAACATACATGCAAGACACAGAATAATTATGAAATTATGACCATTATCCTATCATTTAATATTAAATTTTATAATCCTACCATACAGTTAGTCACGTCGTTAACCTATAAACCAATAAGAAAATTTGAGAACCAAAAAGTTCATCCACTTTGGTTTTTATTGCATTTTGTCCCCTGGTTTGCTAGTGGCATAGCTTGTTAAGGCATACTTGAAAAATTGTCCGAATGTATACACAATCCATATAAACCTAGTGCATCTATCTTTTAATGGTTACTCTAATTATCACATTCAAAAAAGATCCAATCCAAAATGTATGCAACTTATATTTACATAATCCAATTTCTTATATTGCAATTAAAACTTGATGATAGAAATTCAAGCATATGCAATTGGAGATTTGGGAATAGAATAATTAAACTAAATTTTGAATTAACTCTAAAATATTTTTAAATATTTGGATCTTTGTGACAAGTTTTGATAAATGTGTCTAAGAAAGATATTATTAAAAGAAGACATACTATTTTTAAAAATTATTGATAAATTGATCAGAGAAGAAGTACTATTACTTATCATTTATTGGTAAAAATAAAAAAGCATCCGAAATGAAAAGAAATTCCTACAGGAACTTCTTGAAAGGCAACAATACCGCCTCTCCACAAATTACTAAACATTTAGAAAGTTTTTGAAGAAAAACAATATACATATACATAATTTTTTTACTAAAAGCAATATTTTGTTTATCCACTAAAAGTAATGAATGAATAGAGTTCAAATTGTATATTTCGTTGCTAAATCAAGGACATAACTTTTCAGAAAGACACTTAAAATTTAATTAGCCTTTATTCTAATAAATAATATATTAACATAAAAGATCCAAGCATGAGTAGAAATTACCATGGGGATTTGATAAAAATTTATGTTTTGGTGTCTCTTTGTTGACCTTTTTTCTTTTAAAGATTAAAAGGCGTCTATATGTAGATGTCTCACGGCAGGTTTTTTCTTTTCTAAATTATATAGGATATTTATTATTTATTATTAGGTTAATATAAGTGGGGATATTAAATTAAAAATACCTGAAGGAGGCGCCTCTTCGTATTAAGTGTATAAAGGTAAGCGTCTGTTTGTATTTGTAGTTTTTTTTAATAAATTAATTAGGATATTTATTATGTTAACTAAAGGGGCAATTTGGTAAATTAACTTTTTAACTTTTGAGTTCCCACTTTTAATATAGTATAGATAGATAAATAGATATGGATATAGATTAATGTGAGTTGAGGTTTCCTTCCTAAGTCATAGTTTATATTAGAATGCACATATTAAATTGCTTATTTGCTTGCCTTGCTATTCAGAATAAACTGTATATACAATTAAAAATATCTATGACAATTAAAGATTATGACGCATTTATTTGCTTATGTGAAATCGTTTGCTTATGTGAATTTATTTGTACTGCTCAGACCTATATAGAAGGAAAAAAATTAATTTCTATGTTGTGTTGTAATTGCTTGTCGATGTGCAACTGATGTACTATTCACCCCTAGCTCTTAAGGCAAAGTTTGGTAGGTAAAACCTAAAAAGAATTGATTAAACAACTGTTAAGGAGCCGTTTGATTCAAGAGACTAGGTGGAATATTCCGGCATAAATTTTAGGGTTAAATTTATCCCTGTTTTTGAAGCCTTTTCATTGCAAGCTGCTTTAATTAGTTCAATCACATGTACATCTAGGAACTCATTTTACTAGCTGCTAAAATAGGCGAAAAAGGCCTAAAAATGCCATTCAACTTTCCGAGATGATGTACTCATGTCATCCATTAAAAAATTATTATTTTCATGTCACTGCCATTACACATTTGACCCATCTATGCTATTATTTGACTAACGACTCAAATATTTTTTTTAAATATTTATAACACCCACATTTCCATGTGTCCAGTCATTATTGGTCCGAGTTAACACATGCCCCATTTAATTTTAACATTGGTTAGGTCCATCTACCCAAACCCCACCCGGTTAAAACTTACCCAAATTATTAACCCAAACCCCAATTGGATTCGCTGTGTTCATGGTCCACCTTGCCACCATTCCGATCACCGGAACCGGAATCAACCCGACAAGAAATTTCGTAGCAGCCGTGATTTACAACCAAAACAAGGCTTGGGATGAGCACTGGATCTTCTGGGTCGGACCATTCGTCGGAGCTTTCGCCACCGTTGTCTACCACCAGTACATCCACCGAGCTGGCGTCCTTAAAGCTCTTGGTTCCTTCAGGAGCAATGCTTAGAGATTTCATGCATGAGAAAATTTGTAAATAAAATGTTTGGATGGGAAAAGAGGTGTATTTTCTGTTCTTTTGAAATTTTTCTTTCTTTCTATCTTTTTTTTTTTTTTTGGATATTGTACTTAAATTAAATCTGTTTGTATGTTTGCTTTCTTCTATTTTAATTTCCTTATACTTTGTGTTTTTTTTTTCTTCCTTCTACTTAAAGTAGTTATGGTTCTTCATAGTCATTTTTGATGAAAAAGACGATCGGAATCCGATTGGGGTTTGGTATGAAGGGTTTGGTTTGGTTTGGGATAATGATTTGGGTAAGTTTTAATTGAGTGGGGTTTGGGTAGATGGACCTAACCATGGTTAAAATTAAGTGGGTCATGAGTTAATTCGGACCAATAATGATTGGACATATGGAAATATGGGTGTTATAAAAAAAAAGAATTTGAGCCGTTAGTCAAATAATGGCATAAATGAGCCAAATGTGTAACGGCAGTGGCATGAAAATAACAAATTTTTAACAAATGTCATGGATAAATCATTTCTGAAAGTTGAGTGGCATTTTTAGACATTTTTCGCTAAAATTAATTATTGAAAGAGGAATGGTTGATTTGATCACATGCATGCTTATACTTTAAAGGGTTCATTTATTAATTCCCCAAAATTGTTCATCTGCTAACAAAACCAGAAGTAAGATCATCTCTAAAATGTTCCTCTCAATCTTTTTCTTCTTAACGACATTAATCCCAACATCAGAGTCATAGTATGCCAATCAAGATCATTAGCAGATTTCAAGATATTTTTTTCTAATTTTAAACCACCGCCAAGGCATTGCGTTATTGGTGCTGGGTTAGGCTCGACCCCTATCATGTCTATTCACAAGAAACAAAATTAACAAAAAAGAGGGGGACATGGACCTAAACCTCCACGATTGAAAAGTCAATCAGCAAAAACTGGAAGAGGGAGCCTGTATGTAATTGCTCGGATGGTCTTTTTGAGTATTGTAGACCCATTTCCCCATTTATTGCTTATACTATATTTGTTTGTTGTCATATGACTTTCGAGGGTGGTTCATTTGGTTCCGGGAATGTTTCAGAATGAAGTGGGACACTTAATCCCAAGGTTGGAAGCCTAAGTTGAAAGAGTTGACCGAACGTTAACTTACATGTAAACAATTTCGAAATTGAGTTTTGACGATTTCGATAGCTCCATATGATAATTTTGGACTGAGGAACGTATCCAGATATCGATTTTGAGGCCTGTAGGTGGTTTTGGCTTGAATTGGTAAAGGTTGGAAAGTTGAAGGTTTGGAGAGTTGAGAAGTTTGACTGAGAGTTGACTTTATTGGTACCAGGCTCGGATTTTTGTTCCGAAATGAAATAGGTCTGTTGTGTCATTTATGACTTGGGTACAAAATTTGAGATCAATCGGAGTTGGTTTGACAGGTTCCGGCATCGATTGTAGAAGTTGGAAATCCATTAGCTTCAACAAGTTGGAATTGGGGTGTGATTCATGTTTTGATGTTATTTAATTTGATTTGAAGCCTCGAATATGTTCGTATGATGTTTTAGGATGGGCTGGTATATTTTGATGGGGTCCGGGGGGAGGGAGCTCGATTGTTATTCGGATTGAAATTGAATGGAATTTTAGACCTGTGAAATTACTGGTGTGATCAGTTTTGGTGCCACCGCACCTGTGTGAAATTTTCCGCAGGTACGGTGCCGCAGAAGCGGCCATGTTGTCATATATGTTCAGGTGCGAGGAAGAATCCGCACCTGCAAGCTCGCAGATGCGGCAGGAAGGTCGCTGAAGTGGACTATGCGGGGGCAAGAGCTTTCCGCAAATGCGGGGTCTTGGACGTAGGTGAGTCTCCGCAGGAGAGGAGGAATGTCCACAAATGTGAAGGCAGGGGGATTTACGAGAAACCGCAGAAGTGAACGTCGGACCATACCTACAGAACCGCATAAGCGGATAAGTGAACCGCAGGTGTTAGATGCCTAGAAGAATGCATATAAATGAGGGTTAGAGTATTTTCTTCATTTTTGGACTTTGGGAGCTCAGATTGAGGCAATTTCTGGAGGGGTTTTCACTAGATTTCAAGAGGTAAGCAACTTTTGATCATTTGTATTCATTAGTATTGAATACCCATTGAATTTTCCACCTAGATTATGTATTTTTGAGGTGAAATTTGGGGAGTTTTGGACTAGGCATTGGAGAGTGAGATTTTGGGGGTTTGAAGGTCGATTTATGGTCGGAATTTGATGATTGTAGTATGGTTGGAATCCTTATTGAATGGGTGTTCGGATTTCTTAAATTCTGTCTGGTTCCAAGGTGTGGGCCCGGGGTTGAATTTTTGAATTTGGATAAAGAACTTTGCTATATCGCATGAAATCAACTCCTATAGCTTGTATTGATTATATTTAGTTGTTTGTGGCTAGATTCGAGTTGTTCAAAAGACGATTCGCGAGGCCAGGGCTTTTCGGAGTTGTGATTTGCACGATTTGAGGAAATTAACACTTCTAAACTTGGAACCGTGGGTATGAATCACTGAAATACGTGTTATGTGGTTGGTGTTAAGGTGACTCACATTCTAGGTAACATGCGGGTGAGCGTGCACTGTGGTAATTAGAACTCGGTTGATTCTGTTGTACTGTGTAGATATCAAATCTTGTTGCTATCATGTAATCCCTACGTGTTATAGTAATAGAGCTGCAATCCATACTAATAATCATGTTTATGCTATATGCTTATTTTGTTGGGACCCACTGAGGTCATTTTTGCTTTTGAGTTATTTTCTTTAATTACAATTATGTACTCAGTCACATTCATCATTTGCATATCATATCTCAGTCTCTATTATCATGTATTGTTACATCATGTTATTATTGTTTGGGCTGATTGGCGTGAGATTTGTGAGCCCGATAGACTGGAGAGATTGATGATTGAGTTGGGACCTCAGGGCTGGCTTGTGAGTGATATTGTGGGTTCGGGGTGCGTTTCACAACACGTCTTATTGACACATTTATCGGATCGGGCTACATGCTGCAGTATGCCATGTTGCATATTAGCACTTGGGCAGGACCCGCTCCTCTAGAGTTTGACATACCAGCAGTAAGCACAGGTACCATTGAGTGTTGAGTGAGAGTAGTGAGTGATTGAGTGTGCTGAGTGATTGACAGTGCTCAGTGAGATTGAGTTCTCCGAGATTTTGGGTGCATGAGTTTATTACTGTGTTGTATTACATGTGACATACATATTTGACATGTAGACATAGTGACGTAACATCCTCATGCTGGCTATACTTGGCATATTTTATCAGAATTAAGCTTAAATTGTTAAACTTGAAAGCATGTCTACAATTTCTATACTGTGTACGAATTGGTTATGAGGTTTCTCTAAGTTAATAATGTCATTTCCCTGTTATATTTGTACTGTTATTATCTGAATTTTGACTGTACCTTTCTGAGCTTGTTACTGCTTTCAACCCAAGGTCAGTCCTATTACTTATTGAGTGCATTTGAGTTGTACTCCTACTACACTCTGCACTTCGTGTGCAAATCCAGGTATATCTGGACCCGGCGGTTGCTAGTTTTGGTGTAGTATCTACTTGGAGACTATTGTTGTAGCTGCTATGATGCCCGCAGACCTCGACTCTCCTTTTTTCAGTTTTATTCTATACTGTTATATTTTTCAGATAACTTTATTAGAAATTTAGACTGTGTTGACACTTACTAGCTCATGTACTCGGTAACACCCAGATTTTTAGGGATCTTGTGGTTGAGTCGCAGTTTTTCTTATCGGTTATTTATGATAATTTCACCTTTAAGCTTATTACAACATCCTTTTAATTTAAAATGTGTAGTTATTTTGTGATTATCGACTTGCCTAGTAATGTGATAGTTATATTTGCCATTACAACATATTAGATTTGGGTCGTGACAAGTTGGTATCAGAGTCCAGGTTACATAGGTCTCACGACTTATGAGAGGGTTTAGTAGAGTTTTGTGGATCGGTATGAAAGAGTTTGTACTTATCTTCGAGAGGCAACCAAAATCGTTAGGAAACTTCATTTTCTTGTATTGTTGTCGTGCGAATTTGTTGATTCCAGAAAACTAAACTTCTATTATTCTATTCTATCACAGATGGTGAGGACATGCGCGACCGGATCGGGCGGACGACCGCAGTACCACCAACTAGGGCCGCGAGAGGCCGAGACCACGGTAGAGGCTAAGGTGCAGCTCGTACAACAGCTAGAGTGGAAGCTGTAGAGCCACTAGTTTCTCCAACTCAAGAGCAGATACCAAATGTGGTTGAGTTAGGGGACCAGCTCAGGTACCAATTATTCCCATTGTGATTCCAGGCCTTTAGGAGGATTTGGCCCAGACATTAACTGTGTGCACTAGCCTTTCTTAGGCGGTTTCAGTTCGGGTCTTACCAGCCACTTCTCAAGCTGGGGAAGGTGCTCAGACTCCTGCCGCCGATACTCTAGAGTGGGTTGTTCAGGGAAATCAGACACCGAGGGTAATACCAGCCTAACCGGTCAGTTGCTCAGGCCAACGGTCCACCTATGAGTGACGAGGCGTAAAAGAGGCTAGAGCGGTTTGTGAGGCTCAGGCCTCCAACGTTCAGTAGGGCTGAGTTAGAAGATGTTAAGAATTTCTTAGACAGGTGCAAACGGATCCTTTGTACGATGGGTATTCTGGAGACTAGTGGAGTCTCATTTACTACCTTCCAGCTATCGGGGGAAGCCTTCAGATGGTGGGAGGCCTATGAGATGAGCAGGCCAGTCGGCTGATCACGCTCAACTATGTCTTATAGAAAGACTAAACGGGCGCTGGAAATATAATCTGGGGTATTACACCCAAAGTCTATCCCACAGAGAATTGTACGTATCAATTGAGTCTATAAAATACTAAACTAGTGTTTAATCAAGTTTCTCAAGACTTTTGAATATCATTTGTGTTGTTTACTAAATCTAATAACAAAATAATAAATTAACAATTAACTAACAATATAATGTAAACAATGATAATAAAGGTCTAAGGTTATGGTTTCCCCCGTTGGTGAATTCTTTCTCGGATACTTCTTATAGCTTGATTAATCGTCTCTATCAATCATGAACACTCTATCTACCATAAATCTCTCTCAAGTAATTATGATAATTTACTAGACGCACTCTCTCAAGTTACGCTAGCTAGAT